>CAIGRM010082404.1:0-12446 GCA_903798335.1 Fraxinus albicans | reverse complement strand
ACTCTCACACTATCTGTATCTCTCTCCCTCTTAAAGTGAAGTTCTAATATGTGATTCATCTTCAGGTGCAAGAAATACTACTGACTACATCACTTGATCAAGATGGAATTAAAAAGGCATTGCAGCGAGTATTAGAACGTGTGCCTTGAATCCGTTGCTAAACGTTTGAAGTATACGAAAGTACAGGTCCAACTTCACATTGGAAGAAGAAAGAAGACGGTGTTTTTCTGATTTGTGATTGCTTAATGTTACCAACTTGTGCTGCTATTGTACAGAAACATATCCGAGGACAACCAACCTCGTTAGTTAACTCCTGTACAAACTTAACGAGTTTTATTGCTGGGAATAATGTTTGCTGCTTCCATCCCATATATTAATTATGAAAAAGTTTAGAATCCGTATGCCAATCTTGCTCACGACGGACAAAACCACCTTCCTCTAATGTCATTCTCGATGCCACAAAAGGAGACAAGTGTCTAGTGTCAACAACTCGATACCAACTTTCTTCAATTGCCCGATAACATTCTATTAAATTCTCAAGATTTGAGAATGATAGTTACGAGTCGTTGGAGCTTGGGGTCCATTGAATAAAGGGTCAATGGTATTTCGTGAATTTCAAAATATTCGCGCGTCAACTGAATAGTCACGAAGTATGATGTATGAAGAACCTCGTCGAAAAATTAGACAGAAGGGTTGCGCAAGTTTTGGGAGTCAAGAAGGGGTTTGGAACCGAAAGGCTTCAGGGTTTTCTGTGGAATGGGTTGCTGATTTGTGCTGTGAGTAGTGTGAGGAGTTGGTGGTGGTTGGATTTTTGTGGCTGGATATGGTGGTGGCAGGGTCGTAGTCACGATGGTGGGGAGATGATTGTGATGGTGGCGGGATTCGATTACGAATCTATATTTTAATATATAATTTTTGAAGTGGAGATTTTTGATGGCTTTGGTTTCGCTTGTCTGTTTGTGACTATTTTTTTAGAAGGTGGTAGTGGTGGGGTGTATGCGATGATTTGGGAAAATAGTAGCGAAGGCTATTGCGGTGGTTCGTGGTGAGCTACAATTTCAAAAAATTACACATAATATATCAGCAATAACACAAAATGTGAGTTACAATTGTGAAAAAATTACATACACTATACATAATTTAAATGTAGGCTAACATAGATTGCATATATTACAATCGTTGTAACGTATTAAATATATGATTTTTGTAAAAATAATAATTACATATACGTCAAATCAAAAAATTACGGAAAATTTTGTACTTGTCAAAAAATTACGCACATATTTGAAGGACACCAAAATAATTTCATTTAGATTTTGTAATATTACAATATTTATTGGTTTACCTGATTTTTGAAATTGGCCCCAAAATATCCTATATTTAAAGTCCCTGTTTTGTATATATTAAAATTTTCATTTTCATTCTTCTACTCATTTTCAACCACACATCTTTTAATAAAATAATAATTTCCATTCACATCAATAATATTTCCTTTCTTTTTAACCACACATTCTCCATCATTCTTCCAAAATAATGTGGATCAAACACACCCTTATGTCATTAACTCTTACAGATCACTACTTTGAAGAGGGAGATGGTAAAATGCCCCGTTGCGAAAGAGGCAGTGATTCCAAAACCATGTTCCAGCTCAGCAATTCAACATTTTATTTTGGAGCCATTTGTATAAAATCTTGCTAGGTGTAATTCTGTTAAGTTGGATAGTGACAGTTGGCACCTATTGCCCTTTGTATTTATAAATAGGATTGATGTATTTCATTTCTTTCTTTCTTCACCATTTAGATAGCCCGGGTTTGGTACTGGTTTCACAGTAGCTTACATGGGATAATTATGCTTCTTGGAGTCGATTCATGGCGATTGCGTTATCTGTGAAGAACAAATTAGGGTTCATCGATAGTTCTATTACAACTCCTAATCCTACTGGTGATCTATTCGGTGCCGGGTTTGTAACAACAATATGGTAATATCATGGATCCTTAATTCAGTTTCCAAAGAGATATCAGCTAGCATAATGTATTCTGAATCGGCTTATGACATTTGGGTCGATCTCAAGGAAAGATATCAACAGAAGAATGGTCCACGAATTTTTCAATTGAGGCGTGAATTGATGAATCTAACCCAAGGGGAATCTTCTGTTGGTACCTATTTCACCAAACTGAAGATCGTCTGCGAAGAACTTAGCAGCTATAGACCTTTGTGCTCTTGTGGCAAATGTGTTTGTGGAGGTAACAAAAGTCTTACTAATCACTATCAGACAGAGTATGTGATGTCTTTTTTGATGGGTTTACATGAGTCTTATGTACAAATAAGAGGTCAATTGCTATTAATGGATCCAATTCCTTCAATTAATAAAGTCTTTGATCTTGTTGTGCAAGAGGAAAATTAGAGAAAGGTGAACACAAATGTTGACACTTCTGGTATTAATAATTCAATGGCTTTTTATGTTAAGAATGAGGCTAAGAAGGTCGGTGTAGGGCAACTGAATAATAAGTTGAAGAAGAGAGAGAAGCCTATATGTACATATTGTGGATATACAGGTCATGACATTAATAAATGTTACAAATTACATAGGTTCCCTCCTGGATATAAACCCAGGCAGAGAGTCGGAGGTTCAAACAATCAGATGAACTTCAACAATCGAACTAATCAAGCCAATTGTGTTGTGGCTGGTTCAGTTATAGAGGGATTTAACTCCTTAGATCAGCCTAAAGGAGATGTTGGGAATTTTATACAGACCTTGAATCAAACTCAATATCAACATCTGATGAGTATGCTAAACACTCATCTAACTCCTGGCAAAAGCGAGACACATCAAGAGGAAAGTTATGAACATAACAGGTACTTGCTTATCTGTTTCTTTCAATTCTATCATCAATTCACCCACAGTTTGGGTGATTGATTTTGGAGCTACAAGTCACATTTGTTCCAATCGTTATTTTTTTGATAAATTGAGGAGAGTTGAGATTCATTTGTCATATTGCCTAATCGTGATAAGGTCTCAATTCAATTCATTGGAGATGTGAGATTATCACCTGAACTTATTCTTGAATATGTATTATTCGCGCCACAGTTCAGATTTAACTTACTCTTAGTGAGTTCGTTAACAAGAAAATCTACATTAAGTGTCACTTTTCTCACAGACACTTGTATGATTCAGGTTATGCCAATGTTGAAGATGATTTGCAAGGGTCAAATAGTTGAAGATCTATATGTTATTGATGCAAGATCTTTTAATTTTGTTCAAAATAAATTTGTTAATACCAAGGGTTCTTGTAATTCTGTTAGTTCATTTCAGCATAAATTTGTTATGCATTCTTGTAATGTGTTGGCAAATAATGTGACAAGTCATGTTTGACACCGTAGACTTGGGTACTTATCTTTTAAGAAACTTGATCTGTTGAAACGTTTTTTGAAATTTGATGAAAGAAGGAAAGAAATTCCCTGTCATATTTGTCCATTAGCCAAGCAAAGGAGACCTTCATTTGTGTCTCATAATAATTTTCATCTAATCCCTATAGTGTGGCTTCCCATGCTGGGTACAAGTATTTCTTAACATTAGTTTGTGACTGTACCAGATTTACGTGGGTTTATTTGATGAAATAGAAGTCTGATGTAACTTTCAAAATTCCCAGATTCTTTACCATCATTGAGACACAATTTAACAAGGTTATAAAGGGATTTAGATCTGATAATGCTAATGAGTTGAAGTTTACAGAATTATTCAGTAAAAGGGGAATAATTCATCAATACTCATGTGTTGAGAAGCCAGAGCAGAACTCTGTTGTAGAAAGGAAGCACCAGCATCTATTAAATGTGGCTCGTGCCTTATTCTTCCAATCAAGAATTCCTATCCAATTCTGGGGAGAGTGCATCTTCACAGCTACTTACATCATCAATAGAACTCCAGCTCCATTACTAAAAAACAAATCTCCATATCTCTGTTTATACAACACACTTGTTGACTACAATCATCTTACAACTTTTGGCAGCTTATGCTTTGCTTCTACTTTGACTTCTAATCGATCAAAATTTCACCCAAGAGCTAAGGCTTGCATTTTTGTTGGTTATCCTCCTGCCATAAAAGCATACAAAGTGTATGATATTGTCAACAAGACCTTTTTCATCTCCAGAGATGTGTTTTTTCATGAACACATCTTTCCTTTTCAAACAATTTGCTCTCATCCTGACTATATTGATCAATTCAGTGATGTTGTCATACCAAATACTTTTCCAAAATCATTTCAATATCATTCTCATACTTCATCTATTCCTGCATAACCTCAAACTAATTCCTCATTTTGATAATCTTTGTGATGATGTTTCTTAGATCATTTCTGATGATCATGAATGTCCTGATGTCAATACCAATTCCATTCCTGCCAATGGAACCAACATACCTCCATTACAATCATCCAATCATGAAAGAGGTAACAGAACACGCAAAATTCCAGCCTATCTTTGTGATTACCACTGTAATCTTCTTACCAATTCCTCTGCTTCCCAAATTGATTCCATATATCCTTTATGTAAGTCTTTGTCTTATAAAGCCTTTTCCAGTTCACATTATTTTATTCAACATTTCTTCTACCTTTGAACCTCAACTCTATCATCAAGCTGTCCAACATGAGCAATGGAGGAATGCCATGTCTTATGAGTCAGCAGCCATAGAAGCTAACCATACTTGGACTATAACAGCCTTACCAAGAGATAAACATTCTATTGTGTGTCATTGGATATATAAAGTTAAGTTCAAATCAGATGGGAGTATAGAAATGTATAAAGCCAGGTTGGTGGCTAAAGGCTATACCTAGCAGGAAGGACTAGACTTTAATGAAACGTATGCACCTGTTGCCAAGTTAGTGACTGTCAAAGCTCTGCTTGCTGTTGCTGCTATTAGGAAATGGCATTTGGTTCAATTAGACGTTAATAGTGCTTTCATTAATGGGGATTTATTCGAGGAGATATACATGGACTTACCTTTGGGTCATCCTAAACGTCATGACACTGGTCCTCAGGGGATGAAGCTGGTGCGCAGGTTGCACAAGTCTATATATGGCCTGAAGTAAGCCTCCCGGCAGTGGTTTTCGAAGTTTTCTCACACGCTTTTATTACATGGTTTTCAATAGTCCAAATCGGACTATTCATTATTTACAAAAGGTTCTGGTGTCACATTCATAGCTCTACTTGTCTATGTTGATGATATAATCATCACCGGATCTGATGTCAAGACTGTTGATTCCCTGAAGAAGTTATTGCATCAACAGTTCAAGTTGAAAGACCTTGGTAATCTTAAATATTTCCTTGCATTGGAGATAGCGAGATCTTAGAAGGGAATATTTTTTTCTCAAAGGCATTATGCCCTACAACTTCTTGAAGATACTGGTTTCTTGGCTTGTAAACCAGCAGCATTGCCAATGGATCATAAGATAAAACTTAGTTCTTTTGATGGTGCTTTGCTTGATGATGCTTCTATGTATCGACAGTTGGTCGATTACTTTACATGACTATATCACAGCCGGATATTACATTTATTGTTCACAAATTGAGTTAATTTGTTTCACAACAACGGCAGCCTCACCTAGATGCTGTACATCATCTGTTGAGGTACATTAAAGCCACTCCAGGTCAAGGGTTGTTATTTGATGCTTCATCCTCTTTCCAGTTAAGGGCGTTTGCAGATGCTGATTGGGGGTCGTGTTATGATACTAGAAAATCCATAGCAAGTTTCTGCGTTTTTCTGGGCAATTCATTAATCTCCTGGAAGTCTAAAAAGCAGACAACAGTGTCGAGGTCTTCGGCTAAGGCGAAGTATCGTGCTTTGGCTTCTTCTACTTGTGAAATTGTGTGGATTCAGCAACTTCTTCTTGATTTTAGGTTACCATTGATGCTCCAGCTACAATTTTTTGTGATAACCAAGTGGCAATTCACATTGCTAACAATCCAATATTTCATGAGAGAACAAAGCATATCGAGATTGATTGTCACTCCGTTCGTGACAAAGTTAGTGATGGATTTATAAAGCTTTTACCGGTTCGATCTCAACACCAGCTCGTTGATATCTTCACTAAACCTTTACAGTCTTCACTTCTTTTTCCTCTCCCATCCAAGATAGTTATTCTCAATTTGCATAGTCCATCTTTATGGGGAGTATTAGAGGTTCAGCTCCAGCTTCCAGTTGTAGCTCGATCAGCTCAGCTTTATCATCAGCTCAACCCATGTTCCAGCTCAGCAATTCAGCATTTTATTTTGGCGCCATTTGTATAAAATCTTGCTAGTTGTAATTCTGTTAAGTTGGATAGTAACATTTGGCACCTATTGCCCTTTGTATTTATAAATAGGATCGATGTATTTCATTTTAGTTTTACGGTTTGATAATAAGAGAAAATATCTTCTCCATCTCTTTTTTTCTCTAATAACAAGTCGAAGTATAATGACTCAATTGAAAATTGGATCAAGCATATTGACCACGAATAAAATTAACCTATTATGTTAGCCATGAGGTTTGGGACATAGCTTTGAATATAACAGCAATGGTGCAAACTTCAAGATTCTATGGTTATGTGTAGGGGTAAAAGGAACTTGAATTAGTCATACAAAATGGGTATGGAATAAAGAGACATTTCTATTTCTCTTAATGATATATAGCTACTATACTATCTCAAATAGGTATATGTTAGAGTGTTCTCTTTTCTGGTATGTTCATTGATCACACAATTCATTTGTTTGCATGAACTTTGTGAGGTAAGACACTGTTATGTTGGAAATATTAAAGATAAGGAGATAGAAACTTTAACAAGATAGAAATGAAGAACGAGGCTCGAACATGTATATGATACGATGTCCTAAAAATGATATTTGCCTGCTCTAGTATGTTTTTAGTATTTTCGACAAATAGTTTACAAACCTTCAAGAAAGAAGCTCAAAAGTAAAATGATTCTTTCTTGTCAAACTTGTTGAAAACCTGAAGAAGGTTTGAATATGTATATAGAATAGAAAAAAAATCAAGTGTAGAATGAATGATAATTTCTAACGTTGTTTTCTTATGTTTGGAATTGGAAATCTATCACATATATAAATTTTTAACATTATACCACAAAATGGTCCAAACACTTGTGAAAAGTTGGGAACATTCCATCAAAAGACACTAGAAATTCAAATGAAAAATTAGCCAAACGATTAAATTTTTTTGAACCATGCATATGCATCGTAGAAGCAAAAATACTTCAATTTTATGCAGACAAGTGCGTACGCATGGTTAAACAAAAATCACCTAATATTGCATTCAAACTTCATCATTAATTCATTTATATTTCAGCCCAAAAAGGGCCCAAATTTTGAACAACAAATAATTATATAACATGTTACTCACAAGTTGTTCAATCGCGTCTAACGCGTAATTGTCTGTTGAGCATCCACTAGAAGTATATTTCGCTCTAATTCACTAGCACAAATCCGAGAAAATTGCAGCAGTCAAGAGATGCACCAAGTATCCAACATTCTTCACACAAAACCCAACAGAACTCTAAAATCATCTAAACAACCACCATAAGGATTAATCAGCAATTCGTGCACCAAGATCAGATTGCAACCTAGCCTCTCTAAAATTGCAACAAAATCTATCAGAAGTCTCACTTAGAGATATAGAAGAACAGAGCTTTTAGAGAGAGTTTTAGAGCCCATTTGACATGGCTTTTACCGTCCATAAAAGATCTTCTAGAGGAAGCTATCTTATTTTTATTTGAAAACAAATTTCTAAAAGAGCTTTATATATAGAAATGCTTTTAGAGGAAATCACATTGGATCAATTTCTTTTAAAAACTCTTTTTAACTTTAGGAAGATATCTTAATTTTTACTTGGAAACTAATTTCTAAAAAAGTTTTCTATTCGCTGGATTGGTCTCCTTTAAAAACTCTTTTACTTAGAGAAATTTTTTTCATAAAATTAGTCAAATAGTTTCAAAAGCAGCTTTTTGATCTCGAAAAATTATTTTAAGTTCTTAAAAGTCATCTCAAATAGGAAAAAGGATCTTGTATCTATATATGACTTCGTATTGTGAGAAAGAGGTTACGTTTTATAGCCTGAGCGTTGCCATGTCACCATCTAGGAAGTGCATCCGTATTATCGAAATCACATCACCATCATGTGAGTATAACATCTGCTCTTTTTGGCCATTGGATATATGACTGAGATGTCTCATATTTCTCGCAACAGTAATTCGATTGATGAAATTTGGTATGAGATCAATGAGATTGATACTCAAATATTTTTTTTCTTAAAACACATTGATTTGACACCATAAACAGGACCAAGTTGTTGCCATATACATCATTGGGCCAATAGAGTGGGCAAACGACAAGCAACCTTCAACAGACTTGATACATAATATGATAGGAAAAATTCATATTTCAGGTGTATTTATTAATTAGGTCACAATTATATAACTAATGGTCACATATACATAATTATAGGTCACAATTTATTTATTCATCACATATTATCAAATTAATTAGTCACTGATAATTTCGAGGTCACAAACTCAAAAAATTATAGGTCACATATTTTCAAATTTGTTGGTCACAGATTATTTTTCGGTCACAGATTATTTTTCAGTCACATATTGTCAAATTTTTAGATCACAGTTAAATACTTGGTCACGGATAACCAAATACTTGGTCACATACCACGGCACTACACTTCAGCCACTTTTGACCACCCTCACCCCGCCGTCACCATCACCACCACGGTCACTAACATCACCACCACCATCGCATCCAACCACACACTATCACCTCCACCACCAATTAGATTCGAACCCACCACACACCACATCTGCACCCCGACGTTGCCACCACTGTACCCACAGCACCATCCAACAAAAAAAACCACGTCACACCACAACCATCACCCAACAAAAAACCCCAAACCCGTCACCGCCACCACACCTCCACCCGTCGCAACACCACTACCTCCACAACTCCACTCCGCCACTGCACACACACCCACAACACACACACCCATAGCACCTATCGTGATGCTACTGTGAAAGTGTTGCACGGCAGCATCACAGCAGCAAAGATCCACCACTTCAATAGGTGCTCCAAACGGTGGTCTTGAAGGAGAAAATTTCAGATCGAGCTGCCGCGCTTCTGCCTCGATCGTCGCCGTGAGTTCGGCGGTAGATTGTTGATGTGGGTGGTGGTCTTCGATAGTGGGCGGTGGTCGACGGTAGACGTTGGTCAACGGTGGGTAGATGGGAGATTTACAGAGAGAGGAAAGGGGAGGGGAGAGGAGGCGCGAGAGAGAGAGGTGAGGGAGTTGAGAGTGATAAATTAGGGTCAGGGTTTTAATATATTACTTGATTTTTGAATAATGAAATTTGGTCCCTGATTTTTGAATTCCAATTTTCACACTTGAATTATGTAATTTCCCATAATATGATTGTCACATATGGTTTACATTAAGCCGGTCCTGTTTAGAGGCATATGAGGCCCATGGCCTCGAGCCCAACAATTAAAGGGGCATGATATATTTTATTTTTTTTAAAATGGAAAAACAGATTTATAGCCTTGGAATTGGTATCGTTCAGCTCCAACAAATCAAAATCGAAATTATTGAAAAACCCAAACGACATTACAACTTACACAATGCGATCTTTTCACTTCTCTGATCTCTAAGTATCGTTCGTCGATTGCCCGGCGTCGCCCTGCGTAAGTTAATCTGATTTGTGTCGCTCCTACCCAGCTTGTGGTTTCTGACTTTCTATGAAAATAATTTATGGGGGGTTTACGTTTTTGTGATTTAATTGATTCCAATAGTTTGATTTTGGGTGTATGGTTGTTTGTTTGTTTATGAACTGGGTATATCTTGAATGCTTCTTAATGATCTAGTGATAAAAACATGTATCATGTATGAATTGAATGTCCAGAAAAAAGGGTTAATATTGGATAAGTTCAGCCTCTAAATAGCATATTCAAGTCTTCTATGCTTAGTTTGTGGGGGAATTTATGAAAATTTATTCCCTTAATCTTAATTTTACTTGAAAAAGATAAGACTATTATTCCTGATCGAGAGCCAATAAAGATGGCCTAGATTTATGACTCCCAATGCACTTCGAAGAAGAAAATAAATCATGACTTGTATTCCTTCCAAGAAGAGCTTGTCCTTCATGTCATCTTTATGGGGTTTAATATCCTTAGTAACTTCAATTCACCTGAATTAATTTTTAGTATGACATGAACATCGTTACAAAATATTCTATGTGGATGATAGGATCATCATAGGGAATGCCATGGATGAAATATCTCAACTTTAGAAACAACTAGCAATTGAATTCAAAAGGAAGAATCTAGGTGGATTGAAGTATTTTTTGGGAATGGAAGTTGTAAGATCACGACAAGCAATATTGTTGTGTCAACGGAAATATATTCTAGACCTACTATCAAAAGTAGGATTATTGGAGTGCAAGCCTGCAAACACTTCGATTGCTCAGAATCGCAAGCTTGGAGAGTATTCGCCCAGACATCGACAAAGGGAGATACCAAAGAATAGTGGGTAACTTATCTATGTGTCTCATACTTGCCCAAATATTTCTTATGTTCTAAGTGTAGTAAGTGAGCTCATGCATTGTCCAATGAAGATCATATGGACTCGGTAATTCGAACACTCCGATATTTGAAATCATCTCCAATGAGGAGTCTCATGTTTTTGAAGTATAACCACCTAAGAGTTGATGGCTATGTGGATGCGGATTGGGTGGGGAATATAAAGGATCGAAAGTCCACCTCATGCTATTTCACCTTTGTTGGAGGGAACCTAGTTATGTGGAGAAGCAAGAAACAAAAGGTGGTTGCATTGTCAAGTGCCGAAACTGAATTTCGAGGGATGGCCAGAGGATTTTGTGAACTCCTTTGGCTCAAGAAGCTACTAATTGAGATTGGTTTTAGACCTACATCTGAGATGGATCTCTTCTACGACAATAAAGTGACGATTTTTATCTCTCGGAATCCCATCCAATATGATTGTACCAAACATATAGAGGTAAATCGACATTTCATCAAATAAAATCTCAAAGAAAAAATCATCAGATTCTTGTTTGTTAAGTCAGAAGATCAGTTGGCGGACATCCTTACAAAATTAATTTCGAGCCAAGATTTCTAAAACTCACTAGACAAGCAACGCATTCAAGATCTATATGCATCAACTTGAGGGAGAGTGTTGACGTGAACCGTAAAAAAATCATACCAAAATATGCATTGAGAGATTTTACCAACAACTTTAGAAACCTTTATCTATATACATGGATCTCCCTTTATGTTAGCCACAGAATATTTATAGATCGCGTTTATACTTCCTCTTTTCCTATTTATGTAGAACACCGCTGCAAAGTTTCAATATAATAAAAAAATAATTCAACCATTATTTTATACTCTTGAACAATACGTTTACAGATTTTGCATGCATAATACAATTTTGGGGGTTTAATTTATGAAGTTCGCCTCGGGCCTCCAAAATTACAGGACCGACACTGATTTACATCACGATCATCATGTACGAGTAGAACACGTTGAAAATTGTGTCATGGGTAGTGTACATGGCTGATCCAATCTATATAGCTTCAAGGGTGGAACCAACGGGGGCAAAAAAAAATAAAATTATACTGAGCTGATGAATAGAAAAAAAATATTCATAAAAAAAAATATTTTTTGAACTGAAGACTAAGTGGACCAACGGCAGACATTCTCAGCAACCTCCCTTTAACTTCTCTTATTGGAAGAGAAGGTAGAAATGTTAATATGAGAGAAACGTCTGAATGAAAAATAAATAAGGTCTTGAAGACTATATCTGGGGTAAAATTCTTACAAATATTTCGCGTTGATTATGTAACTGTACCTCTTTTCATCGGGATATTTGAGGACAACAACTTGCACATTTGAATCGGAGAATACAATTATTCTACAATAAAGGCTCGTTTGAGCCCCATTTTATTTTTTCAAAAAATGTATTTTATAATAATGTTATGATGAGATATGTATAGTTAAAAAATAAGAAAAAAATTTAAATTTAAATAAGATCAAATAACCGTTTAAAAATACATTTTTTTATGGAAAAAACATTATCAAACAAGGGCTTAAAAGGTAAAATATACATTAGTATAATGTTACACGGCAGCGTATTCCTTAGTGTGAAAGGAATCCTCGTCATCGGTTATCATTTCTTCTATCGAAGAAAAGTGAAGTAACCATTGACATTTGACAAGTGCCGGCAAGATACGGAAATTACGGAGAAAATGACTTTAATATTTGAAACTGGATTAAACAATAGAAAAACTCCTAAAAACTTCTACGATGTACTTTCATATCTATTGAAAATTGCGGAAAATTCTTTATTTGAAATATTTTGTGTGAAAAATTCTTTACCGTCAAATTTG
>CAIGRM010082392.1:0-11811 GCA_903798335.1 Fraxinus albicans | reverse complement strand
GAGAATTTATAATATCAATATCTGTTATTATATCTATATTTGGGTTAAAAGGTATATCATATTTTAAAATATTCTTTTTCCTTTTCTCCAATTTATCTATAATATCTTGTATATCTTTTATTATTATAGATCTTATAATTCCTTTAGCAAAATTTTCTATCAAGTTTTCCTTAAAGCATTTTAGTATTTCTTGAGCCGCGTATAATTGTTCTTGATATCCTATTTTGTCTATTTCATTTTTGAATTCAATCTCTTTTCTATCTTTTATAATCCTCTTAATCTTGTATGGTTCTCTTTTAGTTCTGAGTTTTTTATAATTTCTTTCAAACGTGGTTTTGAAATCTAATTATAAGTTTTAGGATCTATTTGTACCTTTCTTATATTATAGGGATTTGGCTAAAAATTCTATGTTTTAAGGGTATCTTGAGTAGTTTATATTAGTTGAATAGTCAAAGGGTATTATGTACATTTAGCATAATTCATTTTCTTAATGTTCTGACATTCCATAGGCCCACAAGCCAAATAGCCTAATCAAGCCTAGTTCATAAAAATAAGCCGAACTCGAATATCTAAGGACCAAATCTACTCGACTCGATCAATAGTCTTTGCATCAACATCAACTTTTCTAACTCTTTTACAATGTCCTAAAAAGACACTTGACTTGGACTTTGCAAAATTTCATACGCAGCAATGCAGTAATTCAGTTGACTATATAGAAATGTATAGTCCAAACTATTCATGAGCATGTTCACAAATGATATTTTGCAATGTGACTCTAAGAATATTTATAAATGCACGAACTCACTTTATTGTGAAAATAATAGACTTTACATTACGACATAATATAAAGTCAATACTATGGAAATGTGTTTCATGATCTTACATAAAATAAATTTTTATCAATTCGGCATTAAAAAAATCAACACTTCGCAGAAAATGATTTAAGACCATAGCATGTGGACTAATTCATGTCTCGTAAAAGTATTATTTGAAAAGGACTGTATTTTATATTCCGTTCATACTTGATTAGAAAATATCTCTCTTGTACCCACCACTCTCACAACATTTATGACGAATTTTTTGTTTACAATGCTATTGATTCGCGATATGGAGAGGTCATACCTTGTATTCAAGTCATTATAAGTGAAACTCTATTCATTGAGTGTGTTTTTTTTTAACTACTTAATCGGTGGGGAATTTGATTCTATCTACCCATATTTCTGAACCTAAATCATTTAACTCCTAAACATGGTTTCCTTTCTCTATTTTGTATTTTTAAACTCGTTTCTATCAATCTTTCGAATCAAATCACATTCTAAAAAAGTATTAGACTCGTGCATATATCACATTCACGTATAGAAAGTACAAATATACAATGTCAAGATTTGCACAAAGAAAAAAATCTTGATACAAGAATTAAGTAATAAATCAAGCCATTCTTATTGGCTATTTGGTAACACATTGTGAAGCTCGTGACTTTTGACTTTCTGATTCTAAATATTCCTTCAAGTCAAGCCACCATCCACCCCACCTAACCTGTCCAACCCCCATTACTTTCCTTCTCTTTCAAACTTATGTTAGTAAAACATCAACAGCGTTACATACACTGACCAAATATATAAATAAACAAACAAAAACCCGCAAACAACACGACATACATGTTTGCTATAAGGGATCGGTTGATCCGATCTACGAATTTATTTTAACTCTCAATAAATTTTGAAAATTTCTCAAGTCCAATTGCCATTTTGGTTTCCACATTCCTAATTTATCCACTAAATTAATTTGGTTGAGAAAATTTGTGAAATTATTTCCATATTGAACATATATGAGTTCCAAATCGAATATCTTGAGGACGGTTTTTGAAGGTTAGCCACCCTCGCGGGATTGCACGCTCAACAATACAACTAATAATTCTTTGTTTGGCAAATTTATTAATAATTATATTAGTACCATTTTTCTTTAATAATGCCTAGTGTAATTCATCGATCTCACCAAACATGTCGTTAATGTAATATATAAATTGTACAACTAAGTCCACCGCCCCTATTTAAGCCCTATTATATGAAATTTCATTTTTACTCATCATTGTTAATTACACGTTCTCCAAATAGAATAATTTCACATAAAATTTTAAAAAAAAAAATCAACTTTTTAATCACACATTCTCTACAAAATCATTATTATAAAATCTATTTCTCAACCCCAAAACATAGTCATAACATTTGACCAAAATTTAGGCTAATGTTTACTCTGTGGACCTCGATCCAACTATGAAATTAGGGTGTTTTTGAAACCCATTTTAAAGAGAATAGAATTTTTGGAATAGTGAATAATGGAAAAATGTATGTTAAAAAAATGATGAAAAGTTTTAGATTTGTGTGAAATATTATTTTATTTGGAGAATATATAGTTGAAATGAAAAAAGGAAAAAAAAATGAGAATGAGAAAAAAGGGTCAAAAAGGGTCTTAATAATAAATTGGCTAACCAATTAATGCCACGTGACACTCTTAGACATTGGTAGTTGCTCAGGCTTGCTACACTACCAATATAATACTGCTAAAATATGAAATGTCTTCATACCAATAGCCCACCTTCTTTTAACAACATTTCCTATATAAATTCTTCATTTTACCCTTCCTACTCTTCATCTAAGCCTCGATTCCCATTTTTTATCGTCTGATTCTACGAGGCAAGTTGTCTGAAGGTACGTAATTGTTGATGAATTCCAGCATTCCAGTTCTATTCCGTGTAAATTGTACGTAGATCTGTTTTTTCGTCATTTTCGTTTGGATTCGTGATATCAGTCAGTGTGTGTTATTGGATGAATGCTTCAATTGCCCGATCTAATTTGTCTGTTCTTTTCCTCTTTTCGATGATTCCAAGGAGACATGCCTTTTTCTGAAGCTTTCTTTGGTTTTAAATTTCGGTTGAAAAATAGATCTCTTGTACTTTAACGGTCACTAAACAAGTTTTGAAAAGTAAGACTCACACTAAGATCTACCTTTTGGTATAGTGAAATTTTTACTCAATACTGTCAATTTGCGTTATTCCAATGCGGATGTTTTTTATTTCAACAAAATTTGGTTATCATTAGAGCTGTATCATTGTAATTGATCGCGTGGGTTTAACAGAGTGACGATTTGAATGAAAATTCTTCATTTCCTGTTATTATGAATTTATGATGATTGTTAGAGAAAAATATTACCGATCTTAAAAATATAGTGCACATCTTACTTACTGTGATGCAATTTGGTTTGGTAAATTTGCTCTAAAGTGAATTTTTCTATTGATGGCTAGTGAAAGTTTTTGTTTTGTGAATATAACATGTCATTTAATATCCTATTTTTATTTGTGTATTTAGCTGTTTATTGGCGTCTCATGCTGAAAGGAATTAGCAATTTTAATGATATTGGAAGAAGATGACAATTTCATATTCGCAATAAAAAATACTTTTAAAAAAAATGAGTTTAAGGTTCATTTGTCACCAGGTTTGTTTCGTAAGAGATAACAAGTGATTCTTTTGATTAGCGATAAATGATATGGAAATATATATCTGTATATGCCATGCTGTATGGTCTTCCTACACGTTTCTCATTTATTATTTTGTTTTAGGATTCTTTTTTTTTTTTTTTACTGCAACATATTTTTATCTTTTTATTAGTCATATGCTGATTTTGTATTTTCTTGCAGGAGTTTTTAAGGAACCATGGCGACTGGTCAACTTTTCTCCAAAACTACGCAAGCATTGTTTTACAATTACAAGCAACTGCCCATCCAGCGGATGCTTGATTTTGATTTCCTATGTGGTATGTGGAAATACCATAGCTCATGCTGCTGTTTGCTTGATTGCAAATAAATTAGATGCTTTTAAAGGAATTTTACCACTATTGGATCGTTGATTAACATTTTTTTTTACCACAGGGAGAGAAACACCTTCTGTCGCTGGAATTATAAATCCTGGCTCGGAGGGATTCCAGAAACTCTTTTTCGGTCAGGAGGAAATTGCCATACCTGTTCATTCCACGTGCGTTTTGTTTATCTTATTAATGTTGCACGTTATTTAACTTTTACTTGAATGCTAGATACGATAATATATTGATTTGCACTAAAAATCGTGTTAGTGTCAGCTTGATAAGTAATATATTCTCTGCCCTTGTTTTTTAACATAGATTTTAACTTGAACCAGCACATATTAGTCCTATAATATGATGCACTTGATGAGTTTATGGCTTCTACTTTCAGATGATTGAGTGTATCAGACCTACAGGTATCTATGTAAATTAGTTTATTAATTCCATTGATGAAACAGTGAAGGCAAACAAGTTCCTCTTTTAACCTACTCAGATAGGATTTCCTATAAAAAAAAATGGTTTGTACTGCTTTTGTAAGTTGATCTTAGGTAGATTTATCTGCAACCTTCAGTGCCAATTATAATGCATGATTGTGCATTTTAAAAATGATAATTGTATGAATTCAATTAGAACATCATAGACATCTAAATCCATGTTTAAAACGGAAAAAGCACACATGATTGTTTAAGTTCGCTTCATGGTTATAATTGACAGCATCTGTAACTACGTGCTTATAAATGGTTTTGGGCTCAAACTCCTTTGACTTGTGATGTCTAGATATTGCCTCACCCTTAGTTTCTTTTTATTTTAAAATTCTATCATCTGAGACTGAGTTTGAATTTTTCTTGTATTTTGCAGCATTGAAGCCGCCTGTGCTGCACATCCCACCGCTGATGTTTTCATTAACTTTGCATCTTTTAGGAGGTTGGTCTTGTCTAGTTTACAAAAATCTTGATTGCGGATTTCTTCTTGTATGACATAATTGCTGTAATTGCAATGTTCATGCAGTGCTGCTGCTTCATCCATGGCTGCGCTTAAGCAGCCAACCATTAGAGTTGCAGCCATAATAGCTGAAGGTGTCCCTGAGGCTGACGCTAAGCAATTAATTGGTTATGCAAGGGCAAACAATAAGGTAAGAAATGTGAAATTGTTTTTTAGATTTATCATTTGGAAATTTAAATTCATTGTATATAAAGTTTTCCTTTCAGAACATGCAAGTATTTCTTTAATATCTTGTATTTACTTTCCTTTGGTAGTCTGGTAGTCTGGTAGTAGTGTTATCCGGAGATGGATTTGCTTACAATGGTAAGCATGTTTTCAGGTTGTGATCGGCCCAGCTACTGTTGGAGGTATTCAAGCTGGAGCTTTTAAGATTGGCGACACTGCCGGGACTATCGATAATATTATTCACTGCAAGTTGTACAGACCTGGATCTGTTGGCTTTGTCTCCAAATCAGTGCGTAATCATTTCAAATACTTCCTCCTTAATGTAAAATATACAATTTAATGCACAAAACATGTGCTCATCATCTTCTACAAGAATGATACTTTGTTCAAAGTAGTTCCCACTAATCTTTTGCCCATAGATGCTTCTATCATATATATATATATTCTAGCATACACCATGTTCTAATGCATTTTAGAAATTTTAGTCTTACATTCCTTTTTCTGCATTTAATGGATTGGCCTTTCGTTGACCAAAAGTCTGTATACTATGTTAAAATTACCTTTGGTGTAGTATAATGAGCTTTTGAAATTTATTTGTTTGTGAGGTCCCTTCTAATAATATTTCTTTTCAATAACAGGGTGGCATGTCTAACGAACTATATAACACAATTGCCCGTGTCACAAATGGAATCTATGAAGGTCGGATATATAACTCTGAAACCTGTTTGTGCATTTTATTCATGACATTTTGGGGTGTTGTTAATGCTCTAAGGTTGACATATAAATCTCATTTTAATTGTGATTTCTGTAGGTATTGCTATTGGAGGAGACGTGTTCCCAGGGTCCACGCTTTCTGACCATGTCCTGCGGTTTAACAATATCCCTCAGGTATAACAGTTTTCTGTACTTAGATCCTTAGGGCTCTTGGTCTAAGCATTTCTCATGTTGAGATTTTATCCTCGTTATGGTCAAACTGCAGTTTAATCATCATCGGCTCTCAAAGATAAATTTTGTTTATCAGTTGGTGAATCTGCTATTTTCTAATGTCACATTCTGTGAAAAGTTACTTTACGACAACCTTGTGAATAGTACACGAGGGAAATCTGAATTTAACCTTACTACACTTATACACTTTGGTACACAATCTCCTACACAACCTTCTCACGTGGGTGTGGGTCCCACAATGTGGGGTCCATTGTGAACTCCACACACATGTGAGAGGGTTGTGTATGAGATTGTGTACCAAGTGTGTACAAGTAGCATTTTTTATCTGAATTACTTCCATTGATTTCCTTGAACTGAGAAGACAGATTTATGAAATTACATAGACTAATTAAAAAGAAAGAAAATAATCTGTGAATAATATTCATCCAAAGAAAAAAAAGTCAACTAACCTACATATGCACATGATTTAAGAAAAGTCAACTCACACTTATTATAACGTCTTAAATTATGAATTTCAAGTCAAAATTTTCGTCTGAAATTCTTTAGGTTGAAAAATTCCAATTAGAAAAAACAAAACCAAAAATACATGCGGATTATTTCACTGTTGTCCTTGTATACACCATTTTTGTTAAGACTTCTCTCAGTGCGTCAGCTGAAATCTATAATTTGGTATCTTGATCTTCTGCAACATGCATTTCACTCCACTGTCATTCATGTTAATACTTTTGGCAGTAGAGGGCATGAAAAGTGGTGTTTGTACCGTCGACATCACAACACGTTACTCATCATACACTTTCTCTTGCTCCCAGCAATTTGTTTGCTTTGCTGTTAATCTTTATTTTCTTCTGAAATCAGGTTAAAATGGTGGTAGTTCTTGGGGAACTTGGTGGACGTGATGAATATTCACTAGTTGAAGCCCTTAAACAGGGGAAAATCAACAAGCCCGTGGTTGCCTGGGTTAGTGGAACTTGTGCTAGGCTCTTCAAGTCAGAAGTACAGTTTGGTCATGCGGTGAGCTAATAATACTTGGTTCCATCTTTGATTCATGTGGTTCTGTTATTTATGATAGTATCTCAATTTTTGTTTTACTATTTGTTATCAGGGAGCAAAGAGTGGTGGTGAGATGGAGTCTGCACAGGCCAAAAATCAAGCACTCAGAGATGTTGGTGCTGTTGTTCCCACTTCATATGAAGCATTCGAAAGTGCAATCAAAGAAACATTTGAGAAGTTGGTAAGTATTATTGAATTTCTTCACATAACAAATGCTGTACTTACGTTGACCATTTTCTCCAAGACTAGTTTTGCTGGATACCTGATTGATTTCTCATAGGTGGAAGAGGGCAAAATCACACCTGTGAAAGAAGTGACACCACCTCAAATTCCTGAGGATCTTAACACAGCAATTAAGAGTGGAAAAGTTCGGGCCCCAACACATATAATTTCTACTATCTCTGATGATAGGGGTATGGTGTAGATGTCTTTAATACCATTGGCAACTTGCTGCATGATGAATCAATTGGAACTCCTAATTACTCAAAATTGATTTGTATTTCAATTTCAGGTGAAGAGCCAACCTATGCTGGCGTCCCCATGTCTTCCATTGTCGAACAGGGATTAGGTGTGGGTGATGTTATTTCCTTATTGTGGTTCAAAAGAAGTCTTCCTCGCTACTGTACACGATTCATTGAAGTGAGTTTCTTTAATTCTTTATTGCACTAGTCCCCTTTTTAACTTTCAAACTTCTAAAGTTTTTCATAAACTTATATTATAAATATTTTCCTTCATTAATATGTTATCATTACTTTCCTATATTTCAAATTTCTTTTGCCATGTTTATTTATGTTTGAACTTACATCCATTTTCTGATAACTGCAATTGACTTAACCAGATCTGCATCATGTTGTGTGCTGACCATGGTCCTTGTGTCTCTGGTGCTCACAACACCATCGTAACTGCTAGGGCTGGAAAAGACCTGGTGTCTAGTCTTGTTTCAGGTGTGTTGTAGATTCTCGTGGCATTTAGTGCGATGTTAAATTACACGATGTTAAATTACACAATCTTTCTTATCTGAAAAGTACATATGTATAATATTTTTGAAACTATTCCTCAATAAATGGACTTTTTGAGGATTAGTTTCTTGATTAACTAGTGATGCAACCACATATTGTTTAAACAGGTTTGTTGACAATTGGTCCGCGATTTGGTGGGGCTGTTGATGATGCTGCTCGATACTTCAAGGATGCTTATGACAGGGTAAGTCGTCATGATTCATGGGGATTAATTGAGAAGAAGAAATTTAAGATATTTAGGGTGTGTTTGAGCTACATTACTTTGAAAAAATGTATTTTGGAATAGTGGATTGATGGAGAATGTGTGGTTGAAAAAGAAGGAAAAGTTATTGATGTGATGAAAAATATTATTTTATTGAAGAATGTGTGGTTGAAAATGAGTAGAAAAATGAAAATGAAAATTTTAATGTGGATCAAACAGGGGTTTAGCTTTTCTGAACCCATATGGGATTCTAAAATGTCTTAATCGCACTTTGTCTTCTCAGGGTCTTACGCCTTATGAATTCGTGGAAAGCATGAAAAAAAAGGGTATTCGCGTACCTGGTATTGGGCACAGGTAATAAGCTCCTTAATGTTCTTATTTTGATTATTTTTATTTGTTTATTTATTTTTGGAGGCTTCTTTTCTTATCAATTTGACTTTGTATAAGATCTTGAATCATAGTCTGAGAATGCTTAATTTGCTTCCTATGGAATAGAATCAAGAGGGGTGACAACAGAGACAAGAGAGTTGAATTGCTACAACATTTTGCACGTACAAATTTTCCCTCCGTGAAGTACATGGAATACGCAGTTGAAGTTGAGACATACACACTCTCAAAAGCAAACAACCTAGTCCTTAATGTCGATGGTGCCATTGGATCCCTATTCTTGGATCTCCTCGCTGGCAGTGGAATGTTCACCAAGCAAGAAATAGACGAGGTTGTTGGGATTGGCTACCTTAATGGACTTTTTGTGCTAGCTCGTTCCGTTGGTCTCATTGGGTGAGTTAACTATTAAATATTTTCACGATGCACGCTTTCTTATTTTTATTCTTTTCCAGCTCACATGTTTAAAAGTCACTTTTCTAAAAAGTAAGCCATTTATGGCTATTGATCTTTGTCTGATTGATTCATTCGTTTCAACTCTCAGGCATACATTTGACCAGAAGAGATTGAAGCAGCCACTATACCGTCATCCATGGGAAGATGTACTCTACACCAAGTGAAGAGTATCCGGATAGCCATAAGCTCAATGTTGCTGCCTTACAACGTGCATTTTTATTTGAAGTTTTTCTTTGTTGTCAATTTTTTGTCATGATTTTCAATTGATAATCTAGTTTTGTACTGCTAAGCAGGAAGAGTACTTCATATGTAATTTTAACATACGTCCAGCTAGAGAGACCTCACAATTTCCATGTGAAATGAGGGGTATCCACCATGAAGAGTTCTATGTTTCCAGATTTGGGAAGAAATAACATATATATGCAATCTCATCACCTTCTATAATTCATCATGTGGCTATTGGTTTTTGTACTTTCCGTTTCTTGGCTTGTGTCGAGGACATGTTTGGTCCAAAGAACTAGATATCAAGTGTCAAACAACCATGCTGTTGGCTCATGCTTTAAGGACATGTTTGTTCATAATGCTAGACACGACTAGATATCGGTGTCAAACCGGCCTTCTCTTTACTCATGCTTTGAGGGCACGTTTGGTGCATATTGAAAAACACGGTAGGATAGAGTGTTTAAGAAGCATGACTGACTCTGTGAGCAGCTTTGCCAAGCATGGCCTAATCACGGGCTTAGGTCAACCTAGTATAATGGGACAAGCCTTGTGGGCTTTGATTGTCTATTTTCTGGTCCTGTTTCAATCCATGAGTGGCTAGGCAGACCCATGAGAGGTGCTTATTAATTTGGAATAATGTTATTTAGCATAAGTGGTGCTATAACACTTGTTTAGGTGACGTCATGTGATGTGATAAGCTCAATGAAAGCTACAATTTAGTGAAGCCCTTGTTTGACCCCCATTACATTACATTACATTAAATTTTTTTCTCTCTTCATTTCAACCACACATTCATAAAATAAAATAATATTACACACAAATCAAAAAAATTTCAACCACATTCTCCCATCAATCACTATTCTAAAAATTTTCAACCCCCAAAAATGCAAAATAATGGGGGCCAAACAGGGGCTTAATTGTAACTCATTTCATGCGACATTAATACCACTTAGACTAATATTTTAACACTAATAGTACTAAATAACATTATTCATTAATTTGAAAAGTTTCTTGCCCAAATTTAATGGGTGGGCTTGGAACCATCAACCATGTACCACAAACAATAGTACAGTAGTACAGATGGTAAGGTAGATAATTTGGGGTGTAATGGGGACCTGGGGGTGCAACTTTCACGTGGAGGGAATGTGATCTGAAAGGGAATAGACATCGCGTGTCCCATCACTGCCTTATGTTTTGTTTTTTTTTTCCTCCTCCCAGAAAGCTTTAAATTCAAGAATAGAAAGCATGAACTATGATTATTAGCCCCTGTTTAGTGAAAATTATAATAATTTTTTTTATATAAAAAATTTGACAAAGTTGATAAAATAAGTGATTGAAAAATTTTAAATTTCATAAAATATGTGACTAAAATTAAATTTTAATTTCTACCCAACAGGAACAAGTAGCATTTTGCTTTCTGACTACGTCCTCATCTTTTTCTTCCTTTTCATTGTCACTTTTTATTTTTGTTTCTAAACTCTAAAGTCATTCTTTCTTCTTTCACATAACTTGACCTCTTGTCCAAAAAAATCAATTTTATTATTGGTAAATTTCTTATGATATCAAAAAGAAATCTCAATTAAGCCCATGTTTCATCGGATTAAAATCTGATTTTAATACAAATTAAAGTCAAAACAATCAATATTAACCACATCTTTCATGGGTTCCACAACTTTTAAACCACACATTTCAAAAACTACAATCACAATCTACTAAAAATCAAATTTTAATTTCCACCAAACACAATCTAAGTAACTAATCTTTTAATTCATTTCAGTTGGATGATCGAAATTTAATTCTGTTTTAGTTTCGATTTCAATTTTTAAGTTTCACTAACCTATCTCATACCGTTTCTTAATTGATGAAAATTGTTTAATTGTCACTTATGATGTAATAGATCCTCAGTGTATTAGTTTATCGTTATATTACGTCATAAAAGAATTAAAATTAAATACATTTTTTATCGTCATTTTGGCTTATTTTTTCA
This sequence comes from Fraxinus albicans, assembly GCA_903798335.1. Lineage (NCBI taxonomy): Eukaryota > Viridiplantae > Streptophyta > Magnoliopsida > Lamiales > Oleaceae > Fraxinus > Fraxinus albicans. The sequence goes on along the minus strand of CAIGRM010082392.1, from coordinate 524 downwards.
CCAACAGAAGTAAGTTTATGTTTGACAAAATTTTTTGAGATTATAAGTTGATGAATTCTATGAAATTTGAATAAAAATTATGAGTCCAATAAAATATATAATTAAAAATGAAGTTNAAAAAAAAAAAAAAGACAAAAAAATTCCCCCGGGGTCGCCCCCCCCCCCCCCCCCCCTCCCACGCCCACCCCAAAAAAAAAACCCCTCTCACACCCCATCTAAACAACCGCTAGTCCACTGCCACCACCTCGCACACTTGAATAAAATTCTGGTGCCAAAACCCAATTCACCCCCAAATTCTTGGTGCCAGTTTTGTTAGTATTGATCTCTTTTCGTTTTTTACTTCGATTTTTGTCCGCTATTTGTTTTTGGTTTGTGCCCTTAACCCAATATTTGCATGAAATTCAAGAATTGAAAACGGTAGAATTTTTTTTTTTCGGAAGAAAAATGGCTTCAGGAAGCAGAGAAACGCATGCTAATGATCAAAATTCTCGGGCTTTAACTCAAGCTCAATCGTCAGGTACAAG
>CAIGRM010082390.1:0-11452 GCA_903798335.1 Fraxinus albicans | reverse complement strand
CAGCTCAACTCTTCTCCAAACATATTGTTAAATACTGGGGACGTCCTAGGAACATCGTCAGTGATTAGGAGTCTCAATTACTGGCGTACTTGGACCAAGTTGTTCAGACCTCTTGGTTCAATTTTGAGCATGAGTTCTAGTTTTCACCCACAATTTGATGGACAGATGGAGCGCTTCAATTCTATGCTGGAAGACTATCTTCGGTACTTTATTTATGCTTTGCAAAAATTTGGGTAAAATTCTTGGATGGGGTTTAGATGTGTTTCAATGCTCAAAAGAGTTCTTATTCCAATAAGAGTTCTTTTGAGATTACTAGTGACCATCAACCGTTACTCCCTCATACTACAGAGATTCTTGGCCATCGAACTATTCGAGCTTCTAGGAACTATCTTGAAGAGTATTTGGCCAAATGGAGCGGATGCAACAACGAGGAGAATGACTGGGCAAATGGAAAAGACCTTCTAGCCTTTAAACTATTAAGTATATCATTCCTTAAGGGTTTCGAGGATGTCACCATAGCCAATGGGGGAGAATGTCACGGACCACATCTTTACATAAGCCCTGTGACCCTATCGCAGCCACAGTTTGCCAAACTTCGGCCGCATATTGCAAATATTTTATTTTAATTGTAAAATAGTTGGAAATTAGAAAATTTTAGTATCATTCTAGAGACTTTAAACTCTACTCCCTTCATATGGATTTTTGTTGCTAAGTCTATTATATGGGGTATTAGTCTTTCAAACATCTTTCAAACTTTCTAGTTTTCTCCCCCTGGTTTTTGTTTCTAAGTCTATTATAGGGAGTATTAGTCTTTCAAACATTTTTCAAGCTTTCGAGTGTTCACCCCCTGCATTAGCCATTGTAATTTCCTCCTTTCAATTAATTGTACTTTTAAGTTTTCTAGCAATCAATGATCAATTTATGTTCAATGCATTTCAATTTTATATTGCAAGCTTTTTTTAAATTGTGATCAAATTTCTCTTCGTCCCGAAACGACCGGAGAAGGCAGAAGGTAGTCTAGAGAAGCAGACTGCTACCACACGATGTCTTTTTTTTGTGCTAAAAAGAAAGGTAACTCGTGAAACACGGGCATGTGCCATTAAGACATGCCACAAGCATGCACCTTAAAGACCTATCACGAGCGACGCCTTCAAGATATGCCACGAGCATGCACCATAAAGACACGTCACGAACAGTCGCTACAAAGACATGCCATGAGCATGCATCTTAAAGACCTTTCATGAACAGGTACCATAAATACATACCATGAGCATGCTTCTTAAAGACCTGTCAGGAGCAGGTACCTAAAAGACATTCCATGAACATACACTACCAATACCTACCACGAGCAAGCACCTTCAAGACATGCCACGAACGGCACTCTAATATATTCCCTACGACACGTACACAACATGTCTCGAGCACGACCATTATAATTTTCAAACATCGATTTAAAAGTCCTCTGGTGATTTAAAGACCTCGAGCCTAAGACTTGGTTAAAAATCAAGCTTCAAAGCTTGAGATCATTTACCATGGTCGAGCCTAGGACTTGGTTAAAAACCAAGTGTCAAAGTTCAAGATTATTTACTGTGCGGTCGAGCCTAAGACTTAGTTAAAAATCAAGCCTCAAAGCTCGAGATCATTTACCATGGTCAAGTCTAGGACTTGGTTAAAAACCAAGCCTCAAAGCTCAAGATCATTTGCTATAGGAGTCAAAGATCGAGCTTAAGACTATTAAAAATCATTATAAATGCTCAAGCACAATTAATGGATATATGCTCGAGACATTCTAATTAGTCGTCGAGCACATTTAATGATTATATGATCAAGACAAACACATGCACATGATCGAACACATTATTAGCATTGGCAAACATAAAAGCCCAAAACTCGCTGGGCAATGTACTTGAAATTTACATATCGTCAAAAAGGGGTTCGAGTGTAGGGAGTTTCTAGTCTAGGTCGTCGTACTTAGGAGCTTGATTAGAAGTCACAATGTTGACCTCCTCATCGTCCTTCTCATCCTCGACGGCATCCTCTGTGTCTGAAAGGATGATGCTCTCTGCCATACCTAGCAAGGACTTTAAATCGTCGGGCTGAACATTATGAAGGTTGCTCGAAGATAAGCTCTTGCCTCTTTGAAGGAATGAAGGTGCGTTCCAGAGGCATACTTTTCTTTGAGCCTATCATAGTCCTCTGACGTCTTGAAATCCTCCCATGCTCGCTCCCTCACCTTCGAGATCTTAGCTTCATATTCTTGTACACGCACTCAAGCTCAAGCTTCGCCTCCTCAGCTTCATCCTTAGTAGACCTAGTTTCATCCCGTGCCCTCCTCAGTTCATTTCTGGTATCTTCGCGCTCTTTCAAAATGGCCTCGTGCTCAGCCTTAAGATCGTCGAGCTTCTTATCCCTTAGCTTGATTGCCTCTACGAACCTGGCCATTTTATGAGACTCGTCTATCCCCTGCACTGAAAGGCCTTGGGCGATGTTCAAGGTCTATCAATAGGAAGAACACATATTAACGTCGAGCAAATTACTTGTATATTATAGGATGGTTAAGATTTTTACCTTTAGAGTGAGGAACTTAAGGGCTTTCATCACCTCATCAAACCCAACATCACCTCGATATTTTACCACAATGTTTGGGATAAGGTTGCAGCGCTCGAAGTCTTCAATGACCAAGGCCACTGAATGTATACAGTCGTCCTCAAGGTCAACGACCTCGGTTGTACGATGAGGGAGAAGCTCCCGCAGGGATGAGGTTAGCTGTTGGGAAGGCCCCGGGCTAGGTTCGGGTCGTCGTGATTGAGAGGACTTTCTAGGCCCCCTCAATGTTTCATCGCATCTTGAGACCCAATATCTCTTTTTCTCCTTCGTCTACGCAGCAAGCTGAAGCTGAAGAGCCTTCGCCTTCGAGTTCACGAACTTGCAAAGAGCTGAGGGATCAAAAGATATTTCTTTACAAAAAATAACATCTCATTAGAACGGCCTTAACGTCGATATATGATAACGATGATCTAAGTAACGAAACCCTACCCTCGAGGCCTCTACTATCAGCGAGGTCTAGAACTTCGTCCTAGAGGATGGCTTTCGTGTCTGGCCTTAAGGGATCGAGTTTTTTGAGCATTTTCCAATCTCGTTCTAATGACTCAAAGGACGGCTGACCCATACAAAACTTTGTAGCATCAGGTGCATCCTACCTCAACCGAAACGGAAGGTCGAGATCTCGAGTAACTACATAAAACCATCTATCCTTCCAACCCTTTAACAAGCTCGACATGTTCGGGACCCTGAACCCTTCTCAAGTAGATAAATAAGAAAAACAAGTGTATTGGGGAAGCTACTTAAGCTCGAACACCATTCTATAAAGGTCAAGATAGGGTGTAATATCTAGGTAATGACATGCAATGAAAAAATAAATGAGCATCCTCCATGCATTAGGCACTCTCAAGGCACATGGAGTGCTCGACTAATAGGCCTAGAAAAAAGAGGTGCAAAGGCCAGCTAAGCTTGGTCCAACACTTATAAACATGAGAATTCCTAAAAGTAAAGATGCCAAGTTCTGATAGGATTGCAACAGCTACCTCTAAAATATGAAACCATGATCATTATTCAGGTACATTTTTCATATAATTTCAGCATACATCTTTTCGTAAAATTCTCTCTCTGACTTAAGTATTGGAGGAGCGACAAGGACACACCTCGACGTCTTTATTTCGGGTACCAAAAGATCTCGTTCGTGCTCATTCTCAGTCGTCAAACTCGAAATTCATCAAATACAATTTTTGGTAGCATCAATACCTTCAGAGCCAAAACGTTTGGCATCATCAGCCGTACATATCAGCTAGCTCATAAACAACAAATAGGAACTAATCTTTTGTTTGCTTTTGTCAAGTTTTTGACTAATTTCATGGAGTCTGAGAGGTTGCAACATTAACTTTGGATCACCAAGAAAGGAGGCAAGTAAAGAATCGAATATGCCTTTGTTTCCATTCCCACAACTTAGAGGCCTGAAATGTATATCGAATTTTCTCAATTTTGTGGTTGATGGAGATATTTTATCATCAATGACAACATGTTGTCAATTGCATAGCTTGTGTTGACCTTCCAAGTCATTCTCTTCTTCTTCTTCTTCTTCTTCTTCTTCTTCTTCTTCTTCTTCATATTTTGGCCCAAGTATCAGCAACTGTAGGCCACAGAGTAAATCTGAAGGCTGCTGCTTTTGGAGACAATTAAATCTTGAGGGGTGAGTTATTTGTGCAGGCAATAATAACAATTCATACAAAGCTATCACGCACAGATTTGATGGTAGCTCCCATTTTCCCTTTCCTATGACATTCCTGAAGTAGCTTTACTTTATTAATTCTTTGAGCACTATGAGCGGAATTTGGTTTCCAAAGAAGAAAATGGCCTCAATCCATTCTTTAATATCATTGTACTAGTTATTTTTCTTTCGACCAAATATGATATGGCCAGGAGGATAGCTAAGTTGCTGGGCACCTCCAAGAACATACAAAACAAGTTGTAGGAATAAACAACCATATCTAATCATCATCCATCTAAACTCAGGTCCTGACAAATGGCCCACCACGCCATCATCATTAGTATTTCTTGCCTCTTTTTCTATCTTTCTTATTGCAGACAAGTAAATTTCAATGGTCACAGCTGCCCTGTCGGGGGAGTTTTTCAGTAAATGTTGCCAAGCAGTCTCCTTAAAACTCAAGTCCAAGGACTTCTCGTTGCAGTAAAGCTTACCAAGAACTCCTCGTTCTTGTCCTACCGAAACTCCAATTTCCTTCCCTGATCTTTAACAACTTTGACAGATAATTTGGAAGTTGGTGGTTTGGTGTTTCTTCGTAAGAGGCCTTCGCCTACTTGAAGTATGGTAATAGTATTTACAATTTTTACTTCTCTATTATATTGCTCAATATCTTTATTTGTTTTGATCTTTGTTGAATATGGAATGTTATGGCTCGATCAACAAACTTTGTGCTAGATGAATTTATGAATTAAATAAAGAAGGGCTTGAATCAAGAGAACTTTGAATGAGTTGTTTGATCTTCAGTAATGTGTTCTCTATAATGAACAAATGATCAACACATTTTGGGATGTTCATGGGGTTAGATATATATATGGTGGACAGTGTTTAGGATGAAATAGAATTAGAAAATCAGTGTTTTACACAAATAGGGATTTCTGGAATGTAACCCGTCGCTCAAGCACTGGCCAGGCGCCAGGTGAGTGGTAAACCAGCCACTTGAGCACCAGTCTAGCGCTAGATGGGCGGTGAGGTTATTACTTTTACGCCTCTTGGGTGATAGGCCATGGTCGGAGTGTCCTTTCTTCGTTCAGCTTCTTGGTGTCTTAATCTTGATCTTATTTTTGTATATTTTGGACCTCTTTTAGGATTCTATCTACCCCAAACTATTTTTACTTTAACTTAGACTAAATAAGTCATATTTTGAATTTGATTACAACTCAATTAATTCCTAATACAAATCAACTAAAAACATGATTTTGACTTAGGAAATTGCTAATTACAAATATAGACTTAACAAATTTGTCTAGTTATCACTATTATTTTAAATACTACTAGTAGATTATAATTAAATGTGGCGTTTTTTACATCACAAGTGTACGATATCGTAGCAGGCAGTATAGTGGACCCTTGAATCCGAATATCGTTTCCAAGAGAACTATACTTCAAGACTTTATCCAATTTTTCTAACTTATATATGATAAAATAAATTAAAGAATTATGATAGCTGTGATTATTTTTTTTTTTTAACTAATTTTAACTACTTGAAAAAATCAAAATTTTGCAAAAGGTATGTAAAATTCCAATTCTTCTTTCTGTCTCTCTGTATGTATGTGTGTGTGTGTATTCTTTTTTGTACGTATGCTGTATATATATTCTTCAACGGCCACCGTTTTTCACTCTTCTTCTTTTCTTCTTTTTTTTGTCTCCCTTCTACCTCTTCTTTCCTACGTGTGTGTGTGTGTGTACCCTACAACCCCCTTTTTCTCCTATTTTCTCTCCATATGTGTATTTTTCCCTTTTACCGCCATACATGTATCTAATATATAATATATTTTCAGCCAACCCGCCAAATCCTCTTTTCTGCGTATATGTATATAATATAATATAGGCCTTTTAATTTGAGCCTCCAATTCAAAGCCATTAATGTTATGTTATCCATAGTATTTCCACAGTATGAAATTCGATCTTCAAACTTTGAATCCAATAGCCAATTTAGTCCTCGTATTTTGAATTTTGCCATTTTTTTGCGATTTTGCATTCTTTTCTCCAATCAATATAACATAAATTAGGTACAATTTTATCCAAAGGTCAATAAAATAACATCATTTAGGGTCTCGAATAAGTGTAAAAACTAGACTTATTAAACCCTCAAACTTGAATCTTTGTCCGCTCTCAAATAAAACTAAAACCTAACAATCACACAAACATAACATGGTAATTACCTAATTGGTAGCCAGTCAATCAAGTAAAGCAAAAAGATTTAGCTAACTAACATGGTTTTTTCATCTCAGTATTGAAATCATAATATCAAATCTATACATAGTTTCAAAATCACAATACAGAAATTAAAATTTGATTTTCCAATGTAAATTAGCGTGTGTGTGTGAAGAATTAAATATAGCATTACGAATTTATAAGTTGTTTCAATTTCCTACCCTTAATGGTCAAATATGTTCTATCATCTCTCGTAAGATTCATACATCTGTCAAACTTATTCTTTTCGCTCTTTTCCAGTGTATGAACTAAGGTTGGATTTTCTATTATCCTCGCCTCTCTAGCTTAGGCAAAATTTCACCAATTACAGTTCAATATGAAAATAAACAAGGATCCTTCATTAAGTTTGATTGCTGTCATAACTAAACTAACAATCTCTTATCAAAAGTCGAATTTTCTTAAAAACAAGTGTTTAGGACTTGACCAATGCATTTGGTGCGTTTTCTGCTTCATGCACCTACTTTTTCTGATTTTTTATTATTATTATTATTATTATTATTATTATTATTATTATTATCAATAATTTTTTCTTTTCCTTAAGTTTTCTAAATGACCCATGTAATAAACTTTTAGCCGATAACTCTCAAGTGAAATAACCATAGAGTACTAAGTTTTAAAGATTCTTGCAGGTTTAATTGCTCGAGTTATAAAGGATATGAAGAGAAATTTTCAAATAAAATATTTTTTATGCCTTAATTAGTGGAATCTCCCTCATTTAACACCTATTCAAGCAAAATGACATCTAACTTGAGATTTTCACTCAATTGCATTCTATTGACCTTAGACAATCCACAAGATTTTTAATTTCATACATGGAATCCCTATTTATCTGAACGTCATCTTGCAACAGTAAAATCCCGCCAAACTATTCTAACAAAGAATGTAAAATTTAGTGGCTTTGTGTTTACCATCTATAGTCCACTATTTCAACCTATCTAATTATGAAATCAACTTATTTTTGCACAATATTTAACTTAATCCATGTGTTCAATATATATCAAATTTGACATGAAAAAGTAACAATTAATCAAAACATGCAACTTATTCACCATTCATAAATCAATTCATAATTCAATATATTAATAATNTTTTTTACTAAAGTAATAAAATCAAACAAAAACACATAAAAACTCGTGTTTTCCGCCCCTAACCTTAAACTAAACACTGTTTTCAATGGCTTTAATCTTAAATCCACATATAAAAGGTTGGAAAAGAAAATGAAGAAAAGAATCCCCTAATATGATCTGTAACTCAATGGACTTTCCTATTGCGCTCGTTGGCTCCTTAGTCAATATTGGATTAAGTGTTATGCGACGTCGTGTTCCTGAAAAATCAAATAAAGCACTAAGATTAAATAATTGGAACAAGTGTTACTTAACTCTAACATCTAATAAACCAACATATCGAAGACCTAAGGAGAAATTGGGTATGGATGATGAGTCACAAATAAATTTAAAATAAAATAAATTATCCTAAAACTTAAAAACAAAATAAATAAAAAAGAAAAAATCTTGGGTTGCCTCCCAAGAAATGCTTCTTTAATGTCATTAGGTTGACTTTGTGTCGCGACTTTGTGACAGATAGTTCAAGACTTTCTTTAGAGGTGGGAAAATCCACTACATAGTGATTGATGCGTTGTCCACTAATCTTGAAATTTCCCTTCATTGGGTAATGTAATTCAACTGTACCATTGGGAAACACTTGGGAAACCGTGAAAGGTCCAGACCATTTGATTTCAATTTTTCTGAGAACAGCTTAAGTTTAGAGTTGTAGAAGAGCACATGATCACCCACTCTGAAAATCCGTTGTCGAATATTCTTGTCATGCTATTGCTTCGTCTTTTCTTTGTAGATGAATGTATTTTCATAAGATTCTCTTCTGAATTCTTCTAATTCGTGAAGCTGTAGTATTCTTATTTCTCCATCCTTTTCTAAGTCCATGTTCAACTACTTTAATGCACAGTATTCTTTGTGCTCAAACTCAACTAGTAGGTGGCAAACTTTCCAGAATACTATTCGCTATGGTGACATTCCAATCGATGCCTTGTAAGCGGTACGATAGACCCATAAAGCATCATCCAATTTTTTGGAACAATCTTTTCAAGATGCATTCACAGTGAGTTCCAAAATTCGCTTCAGCTTTCTGTTACATTTATCTGAGGATGACAGGGTATGGCTATTCGATATTGTATCCTGTATTTAGCAAGTATCGCTTAGAATAACTGATTGCGAAAGTGAGTTCCACCATCACTTATGATGTTTCTTGGAGATCAATAGCTGTTGAAAATTTTTTTTCTTTATAAAATCTACCACTACCCTTACATCATTGGTGGATAACGTCTTTACTTCTACCGACCTAGTCCACTGCGACTAGGATATATCGATTGTTATAGGATGACAAAAAAGTCCCATAAAATCAATTCTTCATATATCAAATAGTTCCAACTCCAAAAAGTTGTTTAGTAGCATCTTATGACGAACCAATATGTTATATGTTCTTTGACACTTATCACAAGATTTGTAGAAATTGTGGCAGTCCTTAAATAATGTTATCCAAAAGAAATCACTTTGAAACACCTTCACTACAGTTTCAATTGGGCCAAAGTGTCCTCCGTAAGCTAAAGCATGAACCCTTGAAAGGATCGGTTTCATCTCATCCTCTGACACACATCTCTTGATAATCTGGTCTACCCATCTTCTGTATAAATTTGGATCATCCCAATAATAGAATTTTACTTCATGGAGAAGTTTTTTCTTTTGTTGAAAGGTAAAATATGGATTCACATACCCACTCACTAAGTAGTTAACAATATCTGTACACCAATGAGCCTTTTCCAACTACAATAATTGCTCATCAGGAAAAATTTCATTGATATCCGCATCATCTAACTTTTTCAACTGCTCTAGTATCGATAAGTGATCATTTACCTAGTTTTCTATCCTCTTCATATCACGAATTTCAATGCAAACTCTTGTAGTAATAGAACCAATTGAATTAACCTCGGTTTATCATCTTTCTTCTCAAATAAATACATAAAGCTGCATAGTCTGTATAAACTATCACCTTTGAACTAATTAGATAAGAACGGAATTTGTCAATGGCAAATACCACTACTAGCATTTCCTTTTCAGTTGTTGCATAGTTGATCTGAGCATCTATCAAAGTTTTTCTGGCAGAGTACATGGTATGCAAGAACTTTCCCTTTCGTTGACCTAGCACTTCTCCCATTGCAAAATCAATGGCATCACACATGAGCTCGAAAGGTAGTTCCCAATCTGTTGCCACTATAACGGGTACAGATGTTAACTTTTCCTTCAAAGTGTTAAAGGGATTTAAACACTCATTAGAAAAAATAAATGGTACGTCCTTCTCTAGTAGATTGCACGGAGGTTTTGTAATCTTTTATTTAAAGGCATTTAAACACTCATTAGAAAAAATAAATGGCACGTCCTTCTCTAGTAGATTGCACGGAGGTTTTGTAATCTTTTAGAAGTCTTAGATGAATCGTATGTAAAACCATGTATGCCCCAAAAGCTTCTAATCCCATCGACTGACGTAGTTGGCTGCAATTTTTCACTCACCTATATATCAATAAGCTCTCTCTTGGTAACCAAGAAAGGTCTTTTCATGATTAGAGGAATATTTTAATCATTTACTATGTCCAAGATAATGAAATATATCAGGAAGACGAAATTATTAACCTTGACTAGCACTCCTTCAATAATTCCCTTTGGTCTTTTGCTATACCTATCAACCAGTTGCAATGAGATTGTTGTTGGTTTAGCTTCTCCTAATCCAAGAGATCTGTACACAAAGAATGGCATTAAGTTAACACTAACACCTAAATCGCATAAAGAATACTCGAAATAATTAGAACAAATAGTACACTATTTAGTAGAACTCCATGGGTCCTTTAGCTTAGGAGGTAGCTTTTTTAAGAGAATTGCAGTGTATTCCTCGTTCAGGCTGACGATCTCATGTTCTTCCAGCTTCCTCTCGTTGGAGAGGATTTCTTTCAAAAAGTTTGCATAACTCAACATTTGTGCTATTTTATCTACAAAGGGATGTTTACTTGCAATTTCTTGAAAATCTCCATATGTTTAACAAATTGCATGTCTAACTTCTTTTTCTGGAACTGTTGAGGAAAGAAAATTGGTGGCACATAAACTTTGATGGGACTTGTTGCTCTTACTTTAGATTTTTCTTTTATCTCTTCATCCTCTTTTTCAACGGGTACATCTTTTTCCTCTTTATGAGCTTCTTCAACTTCTATCTCTTTATCATTCTGTCTAGCCTCTTTACATGTATCTCTGGCAATTGTACTTCACTCCTAATTGTAATAACATTCACTTGCTCCTTTAGATTTATCATTGTATTATTGACAATGTCCATTGCGGGCATTCTGTAAGCTGTTGAGCTATCAGACAAATTTGTGTCTCCAGCTTCTTGATCGTTGCTTACTGATTCTGAAAATGTGTGTCAATTTGCTGGAACACCTTATCTGTCTTCTACATACACTGATTTAACATCTTTCCCAAACTTGGTTTTTTCTCCGGGCATTATTTGAACTAATTCCCTTGCTGATTATCTGACCATGTGAAGTTCGGGAGCTGTCTCCATCCTAAATTATATGTCGGTGAATATGGGTTAAAATAGCGGGAGCCATTTTGAATGAAGTTGACTTGGTCGTCGGGAAATGCCATAGACATTCATTTTTCTGTCAAATGGTTAGCTCCACAATTTTCACATGATGGACCACCCATCACTGCATGTGCTTCTTTCATTTGTGATTTCACCAATAACTCTACATGCTTTGTCAAAGTTGCTCTCTGCGCGTTAGTAAATGATGTGCTATCTAATTCATACATCCTAGATACTCTCGATGATATCACTCTTTCTGATGAAAATATTGAATGT
>CAIGRM010082386.1:0-10057 GCA_903798335.1 Fraxinus albicans | reverse complement strand
ACATGTAGAGAAATAATGACCGTTGTTTGTGCGAGTGCTCAATTTTTTTGTTGTTGACCAATCACGTCGTGGACACGACTGCTGGTAGAAAAGTTTTGGCCACAGCAGGTTAGTTATTCTTTTTTATTAATAAGGGTAAATTTCATCCAATTATGCTATTTGTATAGAAAGGAAGATCCAGAAGCAGTGCTAGAGGATGAGGTGAATGGAAATGATTCGATAAAAAAATTGACTGTTTTTAAAACAGTCCAATGATATAGTGTTATGTGACATTATGTAATCCTTGATGTACATGTAGTAATGTCAACTTTCATCTAAGGCCATTTAATATTTAGCGAAATTTCAATAGGATTAATAAACTTAAATTTATCTCCAAAATTGTCGAAATTGTTTAATTGATAGCTTATATCATAACTGCTATTTTGTTAGAAATATTGGGCCTAACTCCACCTAATAAAACCGGCTTATTAGGGGAGGATTGCCCTCACCTTATAAAGTAGATCATTAATATTTTCCCAAGCAATGTGGGATTCTAATACGCCCCCTCACGCACAGCGTGGACCATGCCAAACAACTGTGAACAAATGAATATTGGGTGGCACCCAACATTGCATAATGGGCCTAACTCTGATACCATCTTAAAAAATTAAAATCAGCAGGAACTTAATCAGCAGATCGATATTGGGTGGCACTCAACATTGTATAATTGGGCCTAGCTCTGATACCATGTTAGAAATATTGGGCCTAACATATTTTACATAAAGCTATGTGAGAACTTGAAAATAAAAATAATAAAACGAGGTCCATGAAAATATAATTAGATTAGCTTTTTTATATTTAAATATGAATTTGGTACCCATGAATTCAATATTGGTGACAAAGAGCTTCTTTTCTTTGTTTTATTTAGTTCATTTTTCAAGATTGTTTTAGAAAGAGAAAGGAAGTTGATCAACCTGTGAGCCCTCAGTGCTGGAGGAGAGAAAATAGAGACAGTTAATACCATATTTTTGAGGAAGAGTGATGTTATTCATCCCCAATAAGGATGGAAACACAGTTTAGGTGCTTTTAAATGATAAGTTAAATGAAAGGTGAAATAAAATGACTTATTTAATTTCACATATCATTTAATACCACATTAACGCCACGTAGACTGTGTTTTCATCTCCAGTGAGAATGAATAGCATTACTCTTTGAGGAACGGAGAGCGGTTTGAATGAGTGGAATTCAGGGTGAAAATGGACAAAGATTTATTGTAAGGTGTCCCCAATCATGATTTCTGTCAATTTTTAGTTGTTAACTCAGTAATTGGAAGCAAGTTTTCAGTAAATGATAAATTATTAAACCTCAAAACTGTAAATTTAATAAAGATTTTTTTATTATATTAAAAAATTGTTAAAAAAAGAATAAATAAATGGAGAGGAAAAAAATCAAAAAACTTTCTCTTCACCTACCACCATAACGGCTTCACCATAGTTAGAGTTAATGATAAAAATTCACATAAATTATCGATGGGGACTGACTTTGCTAATTTATGGAAAGTTGGGATGAAAAGTCTTTAGGACAAGATTGCAACTTTAGAAAAGATTGGAGACTAAATTGCAATTCGTTATTATTATGGTAAATTATTATAATTGTTCACGTGGGTGATCAACTAGTCCGCGGCTGGTGAGTTTTGTGGTGGGCTCCATGAGCCACCCATATATCATATATGATGGGCCCACCTAAAGTTCACAAATGATATTTTAAGTTTTGTTAATAGCCTCTTGATTGCTTATGCCATCTCTCGAGTCTCGACTACTTCATATTTGACTACATTTTATATCCTTAAATTTGTCAAATTTATACAAATAGAATTATAGAAAAAATGAGGAATTCAATTTGATCTAAGCAAGATTTTCTGTGTATTGATTTTTACAATTTTTCTGCATGTCTCTCGAGATAAAGCGATTTATTTCTCATCTTAATATCACTACAAATCTCGAGAACAACGAAGTTGCTAATATTTTGTAATTTTATTACGAAAATGGACTCATAAGATATGTAATTTTGAATTATGTCTCTACTAAATATCTCATTTTTTTAACAACTAAAATGTTAATTATCGATTTATAATTCTGCACCAGATTATCCATTATAGATTGTGTCACTCCCACTAGATATATGTTTTCAACTGTAAAGTTGTAAACTCCATTCACTCCAAGAATCTATCTCTATCTCTCAAAAAAATTGTTAGTACCTTTTGTTTTTGGCTATATGCATCTGAAAAACTTGGATACTTAAAGTCGAAGAGCATGTTTGAAAAAAGTTAATTAATAGACAAAAATGAGTGATTGATAGACAAAAAAAATTTTTCGGCGCATGATCTCTTGTTAGCAAATAAGAAATCGTCAATACATAAGACTATGCGAAATCATATTTAAAATGATGTACTTTCATTTGCTAACCATAATTGATATTCAAGGTATTATAAAATGAGAGGACATAATCGAGAGTCTTATTCAAGTGTATTTCGTTCCATTATATGGAAGGTCGAAGATATTTTATTAAGTGGGACACCACCGATTAAGATTTCTTGTGTTTACGGTGGAGAATAAAACCACCTCAAATCTCATTGAAAATTAATCTAGATTTTTGCAAGTTGACAAAGACACTCAGACCGCCAGCCTCCTTCCCACCCTATTTCTTACCATACAAACAAGTGGAGTCAAAACTTTCAAGACTCCAAATCAAGAACCAAAACGAAACTTAAAATCCAACACCCCCATCTTCTCAAATTTGCAAGAATTAAATCTCGAAATCTGATCATCCAATAATCAAANTTAGCTCATTCTCTCAGTTTCTCCACCAATAAGCCTTTGCCAGAAACTGTGCTTTGGGAACAATTCCAAGATCGGTTGGTCTTAACAAGGTGTCAGCATTTGCCCATCCGGGACCATCAATAATTCTGTAATACGAGAAACAGAACCAATATGCAACTTTTCTATGTAAAAATATCACTTTCGTTAGTTTGAAAATACATGTGATATGTGTCATACATTCATTGCTATTAAATTAAATGGTGTACTGCTATGCTAAAAAAGATGGGGTAAAAAGAAAAATATGGTGGATCGTATCTGAGTTTTTTTCCTAGTAGAGCACCAGATATTTCGAGAAGAGGTGAAAATCATAATCATTAGAGATTAACCTCTTTTTGTGATCTTCGGATTATTCAAATTAACGAATATTGCTTATTTGACATTCAAGAACATATCATGGGTGGCATGCCAACTCACTAGTTACCATTGTGCCTGTTAGGTTTTTGTATGAAACCGGTTTGTCAAAGTAAAATATAAATCATCAAACGCATAAAATGTAAAGAACAAACGCACAACATCAAAAATGTTTACCCAGCCAAAAAATGGCCTAATCTGGGGGGCTCAAGAATAGCCCATTCCACGAGTGCAAATACTACTTTCCAAGATCTTAGCCATTGGTTTCATCTAACGGTCCAAATCAAACTTAAACTAGCACAATCTGTGTAATTGTATAGCTACCAATAAATGAGTGTCACATAAGTAGCAATAATCAAATAAGCAGCAGACGACAATTGACACAAATAACACCGTTTTAAATGTGTTTTGAGAAACAAAACTAACAGTGCCATGTTATAAAAGTGTTACTTCATCCGTTTCACATACACAAGTTTGTTTGTATTTTCACACAGATTAAGAAAATGTAATTAATGTAGTAGAAAATATAATTTTTTCTTACATTTTTTCTAATATACACTAACATTGAATAATTGTTTAAATAGAAGTAGTTCATATTTGTTGATAACAAAAACATTAAATAGTTATATTAGAAAACTAAAAAATCAGCTATACTTCAAGAATGAAAGTGGTCTATAATTTGAGATAAACAAAAAAGAAAAGTAAGTCTATTTTTATGGAACGAAGAGTGTAAGATCTAAGACATGCCTAGCCAAAAAACATTTCCTTTTCGATTTCCATTAGTTAATCTTTGTTCACAACAAATTGAGGCAAAACTTGGAAAACTAGAGGCATATCAAAGCCCGTTGTCAGTAACCACATCCACGGAGTTTCGTATCAAAATGAGAAGCTTATGGTAACATGTAGTTAACACCAATCTACGTGTTTACGTTGTCTAAAGGCCCAGCAAGAAGCCAAGAATCATCAAATTCGATTTGTGCCACGGTCATTCAGACCAGAAGTTATATCCAATTGCAAAAGATATTTGCCCACTCTGCACCCTGGAAGTGAGCATCGATTTTGGATCAACAGGCTCGATACTCATTCAAATAAGAAGATAAATTCTGTAAGCATGGAAAACAGAATAAAAACTATCTCATCCTCTTGAAAAAACAACCTAGTCCAAATAAGACGATCAGTCCAGTCCAAATTCTATTACACAGGACCTACGGTAAGTATAAATAGAGTATCTGACAAGATCTTTTAGGCAATCTCAAATTACGTAGCACGACACAAGTTTATACTATTTGCATAGTTAGTTCACTGACTTAACAAAACGAATGTCCATGGGATTCCCTGCCCCCTCCTGTTTTGCTTGCTTTGACATTTCCAGAGATATTTCTGTATACAAAAAAGCTATTTGTACAATCATTGTGGTTAAACTGACATCGACATTCAGCAGACAGATTTTAACCTCAAAAAAAAAAAATGAAAAACTAACATGGAGATGAAACGTCTACATGAAAATTGAAAAGCCATTTTTCACAACTTCGTATCTATTGTTCGGCGTTCCATGACAATGCATGATTATTGATTAATCTGAAAAAACAGTTGAAGTCTCCACTCAGTAATTCAAATTTGCAGTTAATGCATTTCGCAAGGAATTTTGAATTTTCCAAGTTGACCGTGTCCTGTTCTAGTTCAATGGGTTGAGAACCTTAAATTAAAGTTCATCCGGCATGCATTTCAAATCCCCGGGCAGCTAAAAGTCTAAAACAACTGGCCATTAGTGGTACATGATTCATCTGGTGCACAGAGGCAGGGTAATTTGATTATCTTTTAATCATTTTTCTTCAAGGCAACCCCTGCGAGGAGACTAATTTGTGTCTTTCTAACATTGACTAACCAGTTTATACGCCCAAGAATTATAATCTCGAGCAGTTTTCATTCTGAAATGAGGTTGAAAGCCTCGAAATAAAGTTACATCGGTAGGCATCCTGGGTCCAACTGTCAAGGGCATGAGCTGAAGAAGCTTTCATTTCACTCAAGTCTCTCTAGGAGTTTACAATCAAGTATGCCCCAGGGAAAGGCAATCGCTGCCTTCACAACATTCATTACCCAGTCCATGCCACATGTGCCTAGTGACTCAATATTGCATTCTCATCAAATTCCAGAGCTCAAGTGTGACATCATTTGAAGAAATTCCATACAATTAACAAAATTAGCTCTTCAAGATTTTAAATATTAAAGATCATCAGCTTAGTTGAAAATCAAATATACTGTTGGAAAATCATATAGAATCCCTACAAAGTAGGGAAGTCAACAATTTTAATCTTAATATAACTTGTTAATTCTGTAATATTCTGATTTTGGTAGGTTTTCTACTTTGACCCTGCGCACTAATCTTCAGGGCAGATACATAGGAGATTGTTCCCTTCTTTTTTAATATAGCAAACTATAAAATGTACAGTTTTGTCCATTCGGAATAAGATAGAGACTATATTGGGATTCATTGTGTCAGGGCCAGGAACCTTTTTAATTTTTGAAATATACTTTCTGTTCTGTTTGATTTGATCATTTTTATGAATATATGGTACATACCAGAAGGAAGTGTTGGGAGTGTCTCTTTTATTTGCTTTTGAATAAATACAAAAGAGGTTATGCAAAAATATTCTATATTATTTTCTAGCATTGTTTCAATGTGACATCCATGGTATCATATATCTTTAAAATTAAGCAAATTTCTTCTAAATTTACTAAAATATAGTACAATTTCAATATATAATTTTGTATTATTTGATGAAATAATACAGCTCTTGCAGAGCCTTATCAAAATTATTTTCTACCAATATTAAGTGTCAATTTGAGCCCTATTTTTGGTTGAGAATGTATTTTGAAATAGTAGATTGATGGCTAATGTGTGGTTAAAAAAGAAAAAAATTTTTTGGATTGCGTGTAATATTATTTTATTGAAAAAAGTGTGGTTGAAAAGAATACAGAGATAAATGTATTTTAAAAATAATAGTAATCAAATAAGGGTTAAGTCCAAAAAATATTTTTTTGTATGCGCAGCTGCACTATCAACCAAACAAATATCTTGACAATTTATCCTGAATTTATAAGTATGACGAAAATAAATATTTTTGAAGAACTAGTTTTATAATCAAAATGAGTTAAGCAATACTCTAATCAACTAGAAACAGTTAAACTATATAATGTCAAAAACTTTAAGGAAAATAAGAAAAATATACTTCAGACTGACTTCTAATTCAAAATAGACTACTTCGATATAGGAAAATAAACTAATCAATATGATCTAGCACACTACCTCCGAACAAATAAACAATATTGCCATTTGGTTTAGTAAAACAAATTTGAGACTTCCAAGTGAGTTACATCAATTAAACCATCATAATTAGTGAAATTTATCTCCACTTTTCATTTTTCCTTGATTGATTTTTGGTAAAGATCCATAAGTTGTTTTGCCATATGATAGGTACGTGTTTAATGTCCTTTCATTCCACAATTCAAGCAACTTTCTTCGTGATCTTTTTTGGACATGCTACTTTTGTTTGTTTTGTGTCTTCTGAAATTGTTGCTTTTTGCCGATAGTTTTGTTAATTATTTCGTCCATAGTTTCTCCCACGTTTGCGTCCATGTCCACTTTCATGTCTATGTCCATTTCATTGTCCTTGTATTGCATTTGCTTCAAGCAATGCAGTATCATTAGCTTTAGGAAATGGTACAAAAATAGTTGGATGTTACTTTAATTTTTCATTAGTAGTTCAGATACAAGCAAACAATATATGAGTTCTGAGTAGTTTTTGAAACAACACCCACGATATTGCTACTGTAGGAGCATATTTGAGGTATGAAAGGTGGAAAAACTTTTCTCCAACATATCTTCATTAGCAATTTTTTCTCCACATAAGGGAAATTTTGAATATATTATGAACAATTCAGAAGTATACTCATTAACAATTTTGAAATCTTGCAAGCGAAGAATCGTCCATTCATAACGGGCTTTGAAGATGACTACAATCTTCTGGTTGTCAAATCTTTAAATCAATTTTTTTTTCCAAAGAATCTATGGATCCTTCATACTAGGGTATTCGATTTTCAATCCATTATAAAGATGGCAACGAAGGAAGCTAAGTGCTTTTGCACGATCCTACAGAGATTATATGTTTTCTTCATTTGTTCTCTCTCAAACCCCTTAAGACAAGCTGAACTTCAGCATCAAGGATCCATGATAGATAATCTTTGTTAGATATGTTGAGTGCAATAAACTTAAGTTTTGTGATATTTTTCATTTGAGTTACTACACAATAAAGCAAAAGAAAATACAATTAATTTTCGAAGAATATGATTAAACATTATATAATTATATAAGGGTAATTAGCGCAAAACGTCCCTACCTTTGCATGTCTTCGTGGAAAACGTCCATAAGTTTCGTTTCTTGACACAGAACGTTCCTATCTTTCACTTTTTTTTGCGCAAAACGTCATTTTCCCTAATTTTTAACGTAAAATGATCGACATATCCTCCAATTTAAATAAAACAAAAAGGAAAAGAAAAGAAAAAAAAATTGCAATTTGCTCCTAAACTTTTTTAAAAAATGCAAATCAATCCAAAACACTAATTTAATTTCACCCAACATCACAAATCCTAATTCTCTCCCTCCATTCTCTCTCTCTACAACTCGTCGCCTCCCTCCAACCGGCAACCTCCATCAATTCTCTCTACACCGCCCCCCATCTTCGCCCACCACAACCTCTCACGGCCACCATTTTAGGAGCCATCGTCGGCGACTTCGCCCGTTACAACCACTCACGACGTCGCCAGCCAGAAACATGAATCCCCGGCCATTCTTTCCTTCTCCACTGTGACCTCCATATCCTCCCTTCCCAATCTCTCACCCTGGAATCCCTTCATTCTTCCACCGCCATTTCACTCACCAACCTCCATTCTCTACTCTGCCTCCCCTTACCACCCAACCCACCACTGCCGCAAGAAAATTGGTTCCACCAATTTTTGTCCTTTCCTGATTATGGAGGATTATGACCCCCGGTGGGTTCAATTTTTTAATTTGTCTAAGCCTTCTTTCACTCTCCTCCTTCAGCTTCTTACTCCTTCTTTGACCTCCCTCCACCCTTTGCCACCCAATGCTGCCCTTGTCGCCACCTTCTTCCGCCTAGTCCAGCTGGCCCCTTCTCTACAATATCCCGCCGCTTCACCATCGACTCCCCTACCGCCTGTAGGGCTTTTTATGTTGTTTGTAAGGCCATTGTTGATAATCTTGGCTATTTGTTTGAGTTTAATTTTGATATCAATAGGATTATAGTCGGATTCGGGTGGATTTCCTTGCCTGATTGTTGTGGAGTTTTGGGAATTGAGAAATTTGAGTTTTGTTGCTCCTTTGTGATTTTTAACGATTGGTTACCAATTTGATAGTGAAATTTGGGGATTTTGATTGTAAGACAGGGAGATGGTGAAGTACAAGGAATTTTGGAAAAAGCATAGGATCGAGGGAGCGTGGTGGGAGGGGAGAGGGAGAGAAGGAGGGGAGATGGACAGACGGCCAAATATCAGTCCCCATTTAGCGATTAGTCTAAATTTTGGCGGCGGCGATGACAAGGTCGAGGTGGTGGAGGGAGGTGGGGGAGAAGAGAGAGTGTGTGCTTTTGTTATTTTTAATATTTTCATAAGTTTTGGACTGATTTGCCTTTTTAAAAAAGTCTAGGAGCATATTGCAATTTGTTTTTTATTTTTCTTTTCTTTTCCTTTTTGTTTTATTTAAATTGGGGGACATATCGGTCATTTTACGTTAAAAATTAGAGAAAATGACGTTTTGCGCAAAAAAAAAAGTGAAAGATAGGAACGTTCTGTGTCAAGAAACGAAAGGTATGGACGTTTTCTACAAAGACATGCAAAGGTAGAGACGTTTTGCGCTAATTACCCTTATATATAATAACTAATCAAGCAGTCAATGTTAACAGAGATGATCTATATGTTTTCCTTCAAGAATAAAACACCAATTCACAATAATATATTTTTTGAAAGGGAGTCTTTGTTAAAAGACCTAGTCAAACAATGATTTTGGTTAAAAATCCCTATCTTAATATTTCTTGGCCAAATGACCTTCAATTATAAAAAAACAATAAATAAACAATATCAAATGTCATAAATACCCTCACCATTGGAAAAGACCCTAACACCCTTATCAATCCAATTAAATCACCCCATTCACTTTTTGATCCCCAAACTCAAAATAACTCATTTTCTTCTCTTCAATTATTCTTGCTGCTTAGTCAAACAATGATTTTGGTTTAAAAAAACCCTATTTCAATGTTTCTTGGCCAAATGGCCTTCAATTATAAAAAACAATAAATAAACAATATCAAATGTCATAAATACCCTCACCATTCGAAAAGACCCTAACACCCTTATCAATCCAATTAAATCCCCCCATTCACTTTTTGATCCCCAAAATCACAATAACTCGTTTTCTTCTCTTCAATTATTCTTGCTGCTCTAAAATCCTATTCTTCATTGTATTCTTCACATATTTGGGTATCTTATGAATATTTATCAACTATATTAAATCTCATTTACATTTGAAGAAAGAAGAATTTACATTTGAAGAAAAAAGAAATATAATTTTAGAAATCTTATGTAAATTGTACATTTATTAATGAATATAGTATTAAATAGTATTTAAGTTGGTGTTGTTTTTGTACTTAGTGTGTTTTTTATGTTGTTTGCAACTATTGGAAGGTAGTGACACTCCAACTGTTATCCGAAACGTAGAACGGCACTTTAGTCGTTTTTCGCTATGTAAAACGGCACTACAGTCGTTATCTAATGTG
>CAIGRM010082335.1:0-12399 GCA_903798335.1 Fraxinus albicans | reverse complement strand
AGGAGATTTCCTATTACTATTTTGGTTCAACAAAGTTAAAGTGATAATAATTCTTTTCTTGAATAAAAATCAAATTAATAATTTGTTAATAATAAAACAAAACAAAAAAATGAATGTTAATGTTAATGTTAATGTTACAGTACAAATGATATACTATGTAACGATAATTTAACGGCAAGCTAAAGCAAAATGTTTCTCATCGTTGCTCATAAAAACTAATTAGCACATTTTGTTCGTAACGACGATTTTCATCCAAAGGTCTGTTAAGATAGCAAAAGAAATTGAAGACGTAAATATGATAATGAAAAAAGATCGACAACTTTTTTTACATTTTACAACTAAAATGTAATGCAACAAATGAAGAATGTGATATGAATTTCATTACTCTTTTTTAAAATTTATCTTCATTCTTCTTTACCCTTTCTTTTCTTTTAGTATAAACGAAGACAATTTCGTCGATTAAGAACCAACCTACTCGATAAAATCCAAGTCAATTAAATTATATAATAAGCTTCTTCATTAATTAAGCATAATGACGCAACACATAAGCCAAGAAACTCATACCACCCTCTTGTTTTATTAATTTAATCAAAGATAATGATATTGTTTAATCCATAATTAATTAAATAATTATAATCAATTACCAACTTTAATTCACTTCTATTTGAACCACAAACATAGTCTATTTAATTGCCAACCCTAATCTCTAGTATAAAATTATTATGTCACCTTCAAACTTTAATTTTGCACATTATTTTATGATTATTTTTAATTAATCCATGATTAGCTTTTAACAATACTTGGCCATAGTTGCTCTGATAGATTATATTGTAATCTTCTTCAATGTTGACCTAATAATCATTGGACCAAAATCGAATTTTCTAAAATGTCCCTTTCTCAATATTTGTTGAGGAAAACTTGAATTCTTGAAGGACTTAAAACAAAATTAGGAGGAAATTTTTATTAGAACAAATTACTCTAAAAACTCTTCGAACCAAACGAAATAGTTTTTTCAGAAAATTATCCAAATAGATTCAAAAGTGGTTTCTTAGTCTCGTACGCAATTTTAACTTTTCAAAAGCCTTATCAAATGAGATTTAAGGTAGCTTCCTCAAAAAGCTAATGTACAAGAAGTAGAAGTTCTGTTAAGCGAATCCTTAAAATAATTTAAATTTAGCCCTCTATTTGGTCTCATTTTCTAAAACTTATTTTTCTCAAATTCATTTTCAACCACATATTTCATAAAAGTTACAATGTTTATCGGCTTTAACAACACATTTCAACAATTTTATCAAAATTAATTAAAAAAAGTGATTTTAATCTAAAACAAACAAGAACTTAATTTATATAATAATAATGAATTAATCATAAACAAGTCTAAAACAAGCCACTCAACTATAGCCAAGCCGAAGTCAAGGTCAGCCGGCATTGCTTCATTATACGGCTCATTATTACATCATGCACTATAGAATGCTTGTATATATAGAGACTGCGGCTTGATAGTAAAGAGAAAGGAATGGATTGTAAGATAACAAAAGCATCTGGGTCTTTGTATTTCTGTTTGAGTCGCCGGGACGTTGCCGGAAAGTTGAATATTCTGGCGGATTTCGGCATTTCTTAATATAATCATCCGTCTTGTCCGATAATAGAAGCAAATCCAGGTATTTCTTTCTTTGTAATAATTCTTATATTTGATGAATCCTTTTGGTTTATGTGATAGATAAATATATTGGTTCCGACTTCCGAGTTATGATATTATCTGCTTCTATGTTTATTGGTACTATCTTCATTTATTTTCTGATAAAATGTAAAAATTAAACAAAAAGTTAGCATATTTTTTGAACCAGCTATGTTTTATGGATTGAAGTATCGGCATGTGAAACCGCAAAATGTCTATAAGATGAACGAAGCCTAGATATGAAGAAGCAGAGATGGTGCTGCACAAGGACATATTAAAGATAGGATGAAGTCTATGGTCGGGACTCGGGATATATTTTGCATAGACCTATAGGAGCTCTCATCTCATTCAATAAGCCGTTCTTGAATTTATTTAGAATAAATCTTAGTTTTGGTTGTAGTGAATAGATTGAAATTAAAACAATTTAGATACTTTTCCTAAGAAATTATTGATTGATTCTTTTTTTCTTTTTTTTTTTAATAATTTGATTTATGGCGTACAGATTGCAGGTAAAATATATATTGTTGAACAGATGGTGCAGCTATCTAGTCTTTTGACGTCTTTGTCAAAGAATGTTTCAATTAGTAGTAGATACCCGAAGAGGAGAACAGACGTCGGAAAACAAGCCGCGGATCAATTGGTGAAGGAAGCAAAGAGGAAAGAACTGGTGCGAACTTCTTCTGGTGTTGTTAATGCCGACAAATATAATAATTGTACTTCAGTTTACTCGAAAAGAGGGAAGAAAGGAATTAATCAGGATCGCTTCATTGTGTGGGAGGTATGAAAATCACATTGCAGACAGATACTATTCACCAAAATTACCCAAATAAGCTTAGCTGTTGCTTGATTTATGTGATTCTTAATCATAGGAGTTTGGCTTCCAAGAGGATATGACCTTTTGTGGAGTTTTTGATGGGCATGGTCCATGGGGACATCTTGTGGCAAAAACGGTGAGGGAATTGATGCCAACATCTTTACTACGAAATTGGCAAGAAGCTGTTGCTCTAAATGTACTCAATTCGGCTGATAACTTGGGATCGGACACAAACCATTGCCTCTTTGATATATGGAAGCAATCTTACTTCAAGACTTGTTCTGCTGTTGATCAAGAACTTCAGCGCCGCGCGGGAATTGACTCCTTTTACAGTGGTACTACAGCTTTGACTGTTGTCAGACAGGTAATGGAATCCCATTGCATTAGATTTTGTTATAGTGTATTGAGATGCCACGGCAACTGTCTGTGTCGTCATTCTCTTAATCCATCTCCAATCCTAAGTTAAAATCAGCTGATTGATGCTTCTCAGGGTAATCTCATGATAGTTGCTAACGTTGGAGATTCTCGTGCTGTGCTCGCAACTACTTCTGATGATGGTCGCTTGATACCCGTCCAGCTTACAGTTGACCTCAAACCCAATTTACCACGTTAGATCTCTTTCTTGCCTCTTCACTACTTTCATGCATCTATACGCAGTTTTGCTCGAAGACTTACATGAGTTTGGTTCGTCTCATCATGTTCACAGACGAGAGCGAACGAATAACACAATCAAGAGGGAGGATATTTTCTTGCCCGGATGAACCTGGAGTGTGCAGAGTCTGGATGCCAAATGAACAGGCGCCAAATGGTCCGGGATTAGCAATGTCAAGAGCCTTTGGTGACTACTACATAAAAGACTTTGGTCTTATTTCCGAGCCTGAAATAACAAAGAGAAACATAACTAGCAAAGATCAATTTGCTATTTTGGCAACCGATGGGGTATGTATAATCCTGTTAGCCACAATACTACTACTATTTAGGACTGATATAGTATTGAATCTTATGGCTCTTTTGTTTTCTTAGGTGTGGGATGTTATATCTAATCAAGAAGCTATAGACATTGTTTCTTCGAAGTCAGTCAGGGAAGAAGCGGCTAAGAGGCTAGTCGAATGTGCAGTTAGTGCATGGAAACGCAAAGGACGGGCTGCTGCAATGGATGACATTTCAGCTATTTGTCTCTTCTTTCATGAGTACGATCACCCTCAATCCATGAACTCGGTGAAGCCGAATAGTAAACTTGTATGAACTCAGCAACTTCTCGTTGATCTTTTCAAGCATTTATTTGTGATTGCAGTCAAATCGTACTAAAACTCTGTATCTTGTACATCATTTTATATAGATGACTCCAAATTTATTGAAAATAAAGTATAGTTTGTATGTTATCGTTACCGATATGAATATCAGTATTCCATCGAGTAATGCTGTGAGAGCCCTGGCTACAACAATACAAAAGTTTCTGGTAAATTTTCAGGCCGGCGTTAATCCTTTGAACACAACATCCACTCCTGGGTATACAACCAAATGCACAAATCCTAATCATGACCATTTGACTTCCAAAATGTATGAAAAATGCAGTGATCTTTATATATCAAACAAGGAATATATATCTTCCTTGTATCTTTAAAATGACAAGTTCAGCTTGAAAGGCTGGTAACAACATAAAGAAGTGATACTCCCAAAACTTTTAAAACTCAAACACGAGACAAACTTGAGTACCCTTTTCTGTTATCATACTAATGTTACAAGGTGTTATCCGAAATTAAGAATGTCTTGCTTCCCATGCAAGCAATCTCGGGTACAAAATTTTTATCTTCCCAAAACACATTCACCCTAAAGAACTCTTTGGACCGAACAGAAACCACCAAATGATTTTCATTGGACGAGCCATCCATGCGTATGGGCCTTTATATTGTATTCACGCTCTTCCAGAAACAATTTCCTGTTCATCCTCCATAGTGATTTATTCGTTTCTTATCGACTCGTCTGCTACTGGTAATCTGAGAAGACCACTGTCTATGAAGGGCTGCAACTCTTCGTTTGCCAGCTCTTTTACCTTGGAATCCGAGGTTTCCACGAATGCGCTAACGACCTTGAAACTACAAACAAAGACATCATATTTTCAGGAATTCTCTCCTTCCAATCTCTGACAATTTTCCATGCAAAATGTTCAATTAAGTAGTCTCACCTATGTCCTTTGACCCAGGTTGCACAATTCCCTTTTAGAGCTTTTTCCCACAGGGTCAAAGCAAAAGCAGGACAGTCAAGAACAAGTTTTCTAATAGTCCTGCTTGAATGGAACTGTTCGAGAATATGCTCCTCTTCTGCATCATCCTGCTTAGGCTGCATAGCGAGTGAAACTATAGCTTCACGCAGAGCGGCTAACTTTTCATCCAAAGTTGGATGGAGTATACCATCAGCTCCTCCAGTAGCAACCTAGATGTAATTACGAGATTGATCCAAGTCAATGATCCATAGGCTTCCAAAATAATTGAAGCCATATAATAAAATACATTGGACACTGAAGGAAGATTAGATTAGATAACAAAATGAAGCAGATTCTAATCCAAGAATCATATCTTAGAAGCATAAATGAATTACAGAGATGCAATTTTATCATAGATGCCTTGCATAGAAAGCTTCATGTACTTGAACTACTTTACTTTTTTTTTTTTGCTATTTTGTTGCACTTTTTCTTCGGAAGAACTTATATATAGTAGCACATTGTTTTGTTGAAGTCATTTATAAAAACCCTGATACAAGACAGCTAGAGGGGTAAATTGTTGCCTCAGAAAACTGCTCCTCCTTCCGGTAAGATACACCACCAGCGAGGGTTTCCATCAGGCATCATACAAAGGCAATGTATGCCCAAAAATAGTTGGTTTCCTTCAATACATCAGTGTTCGCTTAAAGATTTGTTCATCTTAAAAAACAGACACAATAAGCTATCAGGTATCTAGGTATTTTCTCTTCAAACAGCAATGGATTTATGCAAAAGGTTGCAGATTATAATGAAAACTTATAGGCCACAGGATAACTACCTCGTATATGATTTCTTTCCCAAATTTAGACCTCAGTAACTCTCCTGCAATTTCATGGCATGCATCAACGAGTTTCTGCCAAAATAAAAAATAAATGAATAAGCCCGAAATCCAAAGTAACATCTGAACAGCACCAGTCCAACAGTCATATCACGTTGTAAGTAAGCTGGATGATTTTAACAAGTTGTTGAAACTTAAACAGAGGGGGGAGGGTGGGGAAGATGTTGCAATATTTTTTAAAGTGAACATAAAACAGAAAACATCAGAAGCAACATTGCTACAGATTCATGATGGAAAATGGGTGAATACTCCTAATAAAAATTGAGCAAACAGTCGTGCAATATTTTTATGACGGCAGAATAGAAGTACGAACCTCAGCAAGCCCACTATGAACTAACAACTCCTGCCTACGTGTAAAAGAATCCTTCTTACCACCATCATTTAGATGAATACTTGTATCGGAGGTTTCGCCTTCACCGTTTCTATCATCTTCAATAGCTTCATCACCCTTAAAGTTCGCATCTGATTCACCCTGATATCCAGAGTCAAGGAGACTAGTCAACTCCATTACTTTCCAAAAACAGTTGAAGATCTACAAGTTCTATAAAGAAAAGGAGGTTGCCTTATTTCTGATAGATGGAATAGATAAACTCATGGAAGTCAAATCGTCTGGACTGAAATATCGAGGATAATTTGGATGGAGTAGCTGCAGGAAAGGACGTCTTGCGTTCTGCAAGAGAGAAAGAGTATTAACATTCAGTCAGACCTACGATTTTAAAACATCCAGTCAAACAAACAAATTTATATTCTAGTATGTTTAAAAGCAATAAACCTGATCTAAAATAAGCTCCTTTAAATTTCCTTGGAGTTCTTTAAGGATGATCTGCATGGAAAGAACATTTAGAAGGTGGCATCCATTTGAATAAGCAAAACTATCCAGAACCCAAAATGGGAAGTGAGGAACCTTTGATATAAGTTTTGTGTCATCAACAATCGAAAGAATGCAGACAAGGACCTGAAAGAATGATCAAACCTTGACGATGTAAGAGAATCTCAAATCGGAATTTGGAAGTAAACAGGATGTAAAAATCAAGAAGCTTCATACAATTACTATCCACAAATAAGTTAAGCAGTAATAATCCAGCACTATGAAGTATGAAAACTTCCAGTAATATGATCCACCTCTGGATCAATGGTAATATGATTTAAAAGATACAGTGGAAGAAAATGATTGACATGGCAGAAAAGTAAGAAGAATGGGTCAAAACTGCTGAAGTCACTCACCATACTTCCATATCTATCATGAGCTATTTTGTCAATGTGGCCTTTTATGCCTTTAATAATTTTCTTCCGCTCCTGCAAAAAATATAGGATTTAAGAGAAGTTCCAAAAAACAACACCATCAAAGCTTTCAAAGTGAAGTTAGTAGTGTTAAATTGGCCGTTATTAAAATGAAACTCCTCAGCCATTGTGACTTACCTTGGCATTCCCATGCTTGACACAGAGACTACCAAGTCTGGATCCATCCTTGGTGTGAATCACCCGCACAAGACCTGAACCTGACAAGTGCTGGATTACATCTGCAGCAGAAGACTTCAAGAATACTTGATTTAAAGAAGGGAAAAAGACAGTAGACAGTAAAAAAAAATACAGCATTTTCCCTCATAAAATTGCTATAACCTGACGTATATAATAGAAAGAATTAAGAGTGGATATCTGAATTACCCCGTCAGCAACTGTTAAATACTCCATTAATGCTCTGTGTACAATGGAATGGTCTAATATCCCTTTCTCAAGAATTGGTTGAAGAACAGAGCTCATGTGGCGTAATACTGACGATTTTTGTAATTGTAGCTTAGATATTACATCTACTAACCTGTAGCATTAGTAAGTTATAAGCAACACAACCATGAAATTTGAAGATAATGATTATTCTTTGATTCATATATGCATATAAAATTAATGGGTGAGAGAAAGAAAGAAGTGAGCAACTTCATGAACCCAGAAAATTTGTGAATGGTTTTCAAGATAGAGCTTTTAAAAAGAAAAAAAAAGAATAACTAACTTCTGAAAATAACTAACTTCTGAAAACGATCAAAAATGTTTGACAAAAATGTAAGTTAAGATAACTTTACAACTTAGCCAAACATGCTCATAATAAAATCTCTCAAGCTCCCAACAAAAGGGATATTCCCTCACACCAGACAGTTTTAAGTTAATGTCAATTAGAATAAAGTCTACACACCTTTTCTCGTAAGTCACATAAAGAAACTCTAAATTCATATTAGTACAACTTGGCATGCTTTATACAAAACCCTAACCCATTGCTTGACTATGAGATATACAACAGATCTTTTATGCTTCATTGATGACTATCTTGACTGTTTAGAGTCTTTCAAGCATAATTTTCAAGTTTCTAGTAACTTAATGTGAGGAAACTTCAGCTCTAAGAAAGAGCGCAGATTATTTATAGAGAATTAATATCTTGAAATAGCAGTCATTCAAGCAACACATGAAGAATATTGAATTCTGTACCTGGTCTCCTGTATTGTGACCAAATCCTTAAATAATTGAAGTTCGGGCGAATATAGCTCCATCAAAAGAGCTTGCTTCTGTGTTGCACTCCCCAAATTATAAGCATGTTCAATAACTACAAAAGTAAGCAGTATAAAATATGGGAATATGAATAACAAAAAGAAGAAACATCTTGCTTCGTCAAAATAAATGTTATATGGTGAGCTTGAAGAAAAGAGTGATAGGGCTTAAAAGTAATAAGTAAAAGGACATTTTGTTGTAAACCGATAATTTAAAGCTAAACACAATTTTTTCTTATAGATCTAGATTTTCAAAAATTATGTTCTCTTAAAAATGACAGCGGACGCTGTGACACCATGACTAAGTGAATACAGAAGATTCAAATTTTGGAGGCAATTTGCTCTTACAATTAGTTACCACGTCTATTTCAGAAGTTCATAAATATCATACCAAGTGAACCGACCATTTGTCGAAGAAGAGAAGCAACATGCCCATGGAGGGAGGAGATAAACTCTGCCACCTGTTCTTTGGATGCTGTAAACCAGTAAAATGAAATTCTTTAGATCACAATCAAATACCAAATAAGTATAGGAAAGGGGAACGAGTTAGCATAATTTTTGGTTGGGCATACCATTATCTAACATCTTTGTAACTAGATGAACTGCATAAGTATTGCTGACGAGGGAAATAAAGTGGGGCCGGAGCTCCGTAAACACAGCATTTCTTTCATCTTGTGTACAGTGTTTGACACAAGTCTAAAGTTCAAGAACAAAAATCAATAAAGTACTACGTACAACAACTTCAAATTTTGCATAGATTAGGGACAAATTGGTAAGTGGGGGATGTGGGCATAAAAACCTGAAGAACACGAGATGAAACGTGGGAGCTTGCAATTTCAGGGATCTTCCCCTTCATCTTCTTGAGTGCTTCACTCACATGCCTTGTACGCACAAAAAAATTGAAAATGAACAAATGATATTAAACTTAAGTTAAAAAGGCAATCTTTAAAATCACAGGAAAGCAAAACAAAAAAATGTAGCAAGAATTTGTAAAGTGAAGTATACACACTTGGATCTATCTTCTTTTTTAATATCTCGAACTCTCATCTTCTCCCAAAGTGAGGCAAGTTCCTGATAAAAGAGAATTAAATGACTCAGCCAACAGAGAATAAATTTTAGCAAAAAGGGATCTAAACAGATAGTGGTGAACTATTACTGTGGAAGTAATATGGTGTACAAGGATGCGTGATTACAGATAGTACTTTAAAGGTGATAAACATTTTATAGACACCTCGTGCTTCCTCATTGAAAAATAAGTTACAATGTCAAGATCAGTGTTAATATAGTCCCCTCGACCCCCTGTAAAGTGTAAACAACATAACGGTGCTGGCGTACTGAGATACGGTCATACGCTAATAATTTGGAACACAAAACATAAGCATCCAGATCCCATTTCTTTTCCTATGGCCTCCCCAAATTTTGATGTGATGGTGAGACGACAAGTTGTAAAAGATGACATTTTTCATAAAATGGTAGCACTCCTACTTTTAGTTACAGTTGTAATTTGTAATAATAGAACGTCTACAATGTAAAGAAGTTCCCACAGCATAGTTTGAAGCTCCTTAAAATTGTATCATGAGGATTATTAAGAACAAGGCTTAGTTTGTTGTTTGCTAAACTAAAGAAGCCAATCCTAAACAATTTATTTAATGAGTGCTAACTGCAATCCATTCTCATTCCGCGAAACGTAGCCACCAAGATCTAACCAAATGTAGGCAGTTCACCAAACAGACTTCGTAAAGCATCTGTTCCCTATATAGAGATAATAAACCCCTCATCTCAGTGGCCTCACAAATGTGCATGTCAGGTCAAACTTAAAAGTCAACTAAATTACTTTTCAGTAAATTTTGTTTCAAAACATGTTTGGGTATTTACTTTTTCCTTAATTATAAGTAAAAGATTTACCAATTTTGACACTAAGGTAGGGGTTAGTGGCCAAAGTTATAATATTGATAAGTAACTTAATTATTTCCAACTTTGACCTATAAAAAGAATTTATTTATTCTAAAACAAACTTATTCATTATAGGTATTAGGTAAATATGCTAAGTTAGTCATACATGCAATCATGTGAAAAAATGATACAAATAGACTTAACAAGTGCATGAGGAGCACAAGCAAAAGTATGAACTCCATGTTTGATGATGGTGGATAAGTTTGAATTTATGTTGTGAAAACAAATAACAAGAGTAAAGATGTAAATGTATTATGGTAAGTGGATGACCATTGACCAAAAATGTCAGCTTTTAGTTCTGTACATATGCATGTGTATACGAATGCACATACATATGCACATACATATGCATTACAAAGAGTTCCCCTGTGCACACTTCTTCAACTTTAAAAAGTAAATTAATTATGTTAACAAATCATTCTCGATTAAGTTTCCAACGCCATGTTTTAAGTTACTATTTCTCAAACATGAAAACCCAAGAGGCTACAGTAGATTGCAACTAAAATATTAGAATAAAAAATAGTAATTTAATAGATAAAATAGAAATATACTTGCTCCAGTGTGTAATGTTTCTTCCTCTTCTTTTTCCTAGCTTCAGCTAGTTCCTGAAAAAAATCCATACAGGTGGAAACTTAAAAAATGTTAAGCAAAATCCATGCTTTCCAATACAGAGTTTCACATGTTATCAAGTCAAAAGCAATACATGCACCCTAATGAATTAATTTGCAAACAAATATATCAAGCAAGAGACAAAAATTGAACTTGAAGCTGTGAAAATACTGTTCTAATTCACTTGCAAAAAGGAAAAAAAAGACAAAAAGGTGCAGGCTTTGGAGCATGGAGACATCAAAATACTATCACAGCCTCATGGGTTGTAGTTCAAAAAGTATCATATGAATCCCTTTCCAGATCCAAACAAAGTTATATATTTCTTGTTTACAAAAAATAATATAGCATCCATCTTCAAAATACACGGAGTGAAAAGCATTACATGTTTGCAGGTCTAGAAAGATGTAAGAAAGCAAGAACAAGAATTAAACAATGATGTTTCTTTAAGATTTTTCCTAGTTATTTTAAATTGTTTCGGTAGAACCTTCTTTGTGATTATTACTCGAATTATTTTTGGCATTAGTTCTCAGTTTCTGGAATTGTATTAGCTTTCAACCAATAACTACGACTTTCAACTATCCATTCTCATTAAGAACCAATATGGCAACTAAAACTAGAGGCTATGTTCTACCAGCAAGCACAGAATACACAAAGTCAAAACTGCAATATGTGGTACATTACTTGCTCCAGCAACATAAAAAATTGTTCTAGCATTTATATTCATACTCCCCTAACCCAAACTTTGCATTGCAGCATCATTGTCCAGAAAAAAATCAAATCAAGTAATTATGGGGCAGCATAGCATACATGAAGGCAAACTCGTGTGCTTTAAAAAAAAGGAAAAGATTGAAACTTTTCTCATGATGACATGCTTTTTCTTGTCCACCTAGTCTTTCTGAACTTTGAGGTTAGCTTCACTCTGTTGTTTCTGCCACTATTCTTTATTGGATTACATAGAAATTTTTCTCAAGCCCTCGTGGGATTTCACTCCCAAAATACACAAATTCCTACATCGCCGAGGCATAAATTGATAATGCCAGTGCATGATACAATCTTTGAAGTATAGCCTACTCTAATAACATTTCGAGCTCCAGAACTTGCACCTCACTTCAGCAGCTTCCATTATTATTCCCCATACCATACCAACCACAATTTTTCATTATCATTTCAATTGACGCAGAGTAAATTTCCACATTAAGCAATCCAATTAAAAAAATAAAAACCTACATAATACCCGAGTATATACAGGCGCATACAATGCATAATAAGAAGAAAAATCAAACCTTTGCTTGTAAACGACGCAGTTTCTTATCGTCCACATCNAAACCTACATAATACCCGCGTATATACAGGCGCATACAATGCATAATAAGAAGAAAAATCAAACCTTTGCTTGTAAACGACGCAGTTTCTTATCGTCCACATCACCTTTCTGCACCTTAGGCTTTCCTGCACGCTGTAAATGTTCTTTTCCGGGTGATTTAAAGGGCCTTTTTGAACCTTTAATCAGATTATTACTTCCAATTACTTTTGGTTTTTTAAGGTTTGATTTTCCCCCTTCCGATTTCGGAGCCGGAGCCCGCTTTCTTTTCTTGTCAGGATTCGCCGCCATTGACAAATTAGAAGCTCAAATTTCTTCTCCGTAGTAAAACATTCCGAAGGCTCCGTTGATTTGTGCTTCTGTATTTGTATAATTGTGCATCTCTCTCTGTG
>CAIGRM010082316.1:0-26860 GCA_903798335.1 Fraxinus albicans | reverse complement strand
GAAAATCGGCATATATTATTTTCTTTAATTTCCTTGTTGCCTTAAAAATATTACCAGGATTTGGAGCATGGTTTGAGCATGATATAGTGAGATGGAAAATATGGAGTATGTTGTTCAAGACAAGCTCTAAGACCTCGCATTATTGAAGGCGAGCATTAACTCGTGGATTTCTCATTATTAGAAGTAAAGTCTTGCCCCACGCAAGCACACAAGTCTTGCCCCACGCAAGCACGCCAAAAAGCCCTGTTACGAGCAGGCCCACAAAAAGCCCTGTCACGAGCACGCCCACAAAAGCCATGTCACGAGCACGCCCACAAAAAGCCATGTCACGAGCACGCCCACAAAAGCCCTGTCACGAGCAGGCACCTAAAGCACTGTCACGAGCAGGCCCACGAAAGCCCTATCACGAGCAGGCCCAAAAAATCTCTGTCACGAGCAGGCCCAAAAAAACCCATGTCACGAGCAGGCCCACAAAAGCCCTGTCACGAGCAGGCACCTAAAACCCTGTCACGACCAGGCCCACAAAAGCCCTGTCACGACCAGGCACCTAAAGCCCTGTCACGACCAGGACCAAAAAAGCCCTGTCACGACCAGGCCCAAAAAAAGCCCTGTCACGACCAGGCCAAAAAACGAGCAGGCTCAAAAAGCCCTGTCACAACCAGGCCCAAAAAAGCCCTGTCACGAGCAGGCCCAAAAAGCCCTGTCACGAGCAGACCCAAAAAAACCATGTCACGAGCAGGCCCACAAAATCCATGTTACGAGTAGGCCCAAAAAAGCCCTATCACGAGTAGGCCCAAAAAGCCCTGTCACGAGCAGGCCAACAAAAGCCCTGTCACGAGCAGGCCTAAAATAGCTCTATCACGTGCAGGCCCACAAAAGCCCTGTCATGAGCAGGCCCAAAATAGCCCTATCACGTGCAGGCCCGCAAAAGCCCTGTCACGAGCAGGTCACCTAGAGCCCTATAACCAGCAAGCCCGAAAAGGCCATATCACGAGCAGGCACTATCAAAAGCCTTGTCGCGAGCAAACACTAACAAAAGCTTTGTCACAAGCATGCACCAAAAAGCTTTGCCCCGTGCAAACACCTCAAGCCTTGCCCTGCACAAGCACCATCAAACTTTGCCATGTGCAAGCACTTCAATATTGTACCCCAAGCAATAGCCCATTCCTTTCGCATTTTAAAGATGGTCGAGGTACAACCCCCTTCATTTCAAATTTTAAACAATGTTGGGGTCTAGGACTTCCTTTCAAAACTTTTAACAAACCTCGAGATCGAGCTCATTCCTTAGGGTCAAAACTTCTACCCTAGATCTGTGTACTCAGGGGCCTATCAACCCGACTTGAGCATGCCTAATTTTGAACTCAATATACTTGTGCATCTCATGCCAGAAACTCCCACATTGCGCACGAACTCCTGACATGGATGCACGGGGGCCTATNTAATTTTGAACTCAATATACTTGTGCATCTCATGCCAGAAACTCCCACATTGTGCACGAACTCCTGACATGGATGCACGGGGGCCTATGATGAGTACAAATTCTGTGTGACCCGACTAGGACTCCTACTCCTAGAAGGTCTCTATTTCAACTATACTCATACATTATAAGTGCACTTGCAATTATAATACAAGTCAGATACTCCTCTCAAGTAAAACTCTTACGGACAAGTAAATTCAGCTAATTCAGTCATATTAGGAGTGTACTGTCCACTCCTAAGAGGATTATACTACCTACCCCTTTAAATATGGACCCTCAACTCATTATTCAGGTATGATTTACATTCAAATTACAGCCTTACGCTTATATTTTCCCTCTCGCTAACTTAAGCATCGGAGGGGCGACAAAGTCACACCTCGTTGCCTTTGTTTCAGGTACCGAAAGATCTTGTTCGAGATCAATCTCAGTAATCAAACTCGAGAATCAACATATGACGATTTTTGACATCATGAGAGAGAAACCAATTCATCCCGTAAATCTTTCGATTTTCCATAGTAGGTGGTAACATATTGTTGTTCTTGATGGAGGTTAGTTAAATCACGTTTCAGTCGGAAATTTTTCGTTCAGTTGCTCTGCTAGAATCGGGTTTCAAGTTCAACCCAAAGGGCATTGAGTGTTTGCACAGTATAGAAGGCTTCTAGTGAGGGACTGATCGACGCCAAGCCGGATAGTTCTCTATTGAGGAGAGCATCAACAAGGAATTGGTTCGGTTGATCGAATGAGCGTATGAAGTAAGGAGAGGCATCTACGAGGGATTTTGCAGCATGAGGGATGGTGGCCAGATCAGCCATGGCAGGAGTATGACTTCTTTAACCTATTGCTCTGATACCATGTTAGATTTGGTATATGAATGAATTAATTCTCATTAATTTGAACAAAGATACAACAGTCTTTTATAATGCAAGGCTATGAGTCGTGTATGGTAGGAGACACTAATCTAGAAAGAAATTATAACAGCAAAATTAACAATGAAAAGATATCAGTAAATGGTAATTTCCTTCAATACATATTCCGCACCATTTACATAACAATGATCAAACAGTGATGCAGCGACACAGTGCGACCAACAGAATCAGGTGATCTGGTCCATTCCATAATTATAAGTTCATTTCATCTAGCCCAAAATTGACCTTTGTTTCCCAAGAAAAAGTTTCCGAATTTGTTTTCCTAGCAAACGAGCGAGGATCTCAAGGCTGTGGCGCTTGGAATTTGTGTGCACGATGCCCACCTGATCACTGATTCACTTGCTATAAAATCAAGTTGATTAAGCTCACCAAGACTGATAGTGTTATTCCTTTTGTTCTGCATGCTTGAACTCTTTGAACCACTTGTTCCGACTGTCCAGTGAAATTCGGTTCGGTGCTCGACTTCACTCGACTTGTACTGAATTTGCTCTGCAGGATCTGGCAACACGAATAGCTGTCCTATACTTGAATCTGCATGGCCATAATAAATGCTTGTCAATCAAGTTTTTTACAAAATAAATTGCAATGCTAATTAAAGAAACAACTGGAGTGAACTCTTCCTTTCACCTACACATCAAAGTTAGCACTCAGTTGTACATTAATTCGTCATTAAAGATCTCCCAGAAGGAAAGGAAAAGAAGCAGAAACATATGTACGTTCAAACCACCTCATGCGTCTCAGCCTATGTTTGGCCAATGTTTATAAACACTCAAGCCTCTGCACTATTATGTTGCAGTTGAACCATGTCTATATAACCTAAGCTTTTAGACAAGATGATTCCTATACATACACAACTTCCTTAAAGAGGAGTAAGGTTTTAAAGTTAGCACGTATGGAACTGTTCAAGGAAATTCCCAAATGCCAAATTAGTGCATGAGCATCAACTTCTTACCTGTTATGGCATGTTTACCTGTTAGACTCAAGGCCATATTAAAAAATCAAAGGTTAACAAATTTTTTATTGTCCTCCTGGTGCATCTAATAATTCACACCAAACACGAACTTAGTAAAAACTCAATAGGGTACACAAGAAATCAATTATGGACACCAGTCAAGTTTTTTCTCCCACCTTCCAGTCTGTTTATTCATCCAAAGACTTGTACAGTAAATTAACTTAGCAAGCAATAAGTTAATCATGCAGAATCCCTCAATAATAACTAATGCACTTCTTATGGTTTCCAAATTGTCGGTTCATTATGCAAACCCGCCAAATTTACAAGTTCTAGTTAAACTATATTCTGCAGTGCAACGTGTATCAATCATACACTACAGCTGACCCTTAATTCACACTCTACTATATAAACTGAGCAATTAGCAGAAAAGACATACCTCCATCAATCAATGAACACTTGGCCCTGTAACTTAAAGGGTCGTTGCTTTGTTCTAGTGCCTGGCTAGGACTAAGAAAGGTAAAGCTGGGCATTGAGCGTATTGGGGATGAGAATTTAGGTTCGGTAGATTCACAGTAGCTACCAAAAGAAAAGCCTCCTGAAATTGAGGCAGGAGTACCCTGGCTGATAAGTGGAGAAGAGAATGACGTCCTACATGTGAAAACGGGAGACTCTTCTTTGCCATTGACAGTTGCAGGTGATCCATCATTAAAACTATAATCCTGAGTTCTATCGATGTAAGGGGTGGAAAAGGAATATCCACCTAATTCTATCAGGGGATGATTAGGATTATCTTGTATGTAAGGTTCTTGAGTTTCATCTGTATAATCCTTCGTCCAGGAGTGAGCTGCAAACAAAATGGGCCACATTACAACAAAATATTGGAAAAAACTTCTTGACAAATCTGAACAACGTTTCCAGGTTTAGCCAAATCGGAATCGGAAAAACATGAACTGTATAATGACTATAATCATGTCTGTATGCTCTTCCTTCTTACAGAAACGTGATACTTGCCAAATTCAATTGAGGTCATTTAAAGAATAACTGCTATTCTTTTCAAAAAGAAACCAACTTCAAAGACGCATTAGAGAAAAGGCATCGAGATTGAAACGAGGATAATTCAATGATAAAGCTATTTTGGAATCAATGCTCAATTGATTTAGCAACTTCTGGATGCTGTGTTCAACTTTTTATTAACCCAATTATTACCACATATTAAGCTCCTTACAGAAAATTTTGGAACTCATACAACCCATGTTCACAATAATGAACTCGATAATGTTCAACATACCAAGAACTTGTTCAGCAGTTACCCTTTTTGAAGGATCAACACTCAACATTACAGAGATCAAGTCCTTGGCAGACACTGAAATGTGATCCCAAGGATCAGAAGGGAAATGCAGATCTGCAGCCCGAACAGCATCAAAGATTTTTGATTTGGTTTTCCCCCAAAAGGGAGGCATTCCACTAAGTAGAATGTAAAGAATAACTCCAGCACTCCAAACATCGGCTGCCTGGTTATAATCTCCAGCCAATACCTCAGGAGCTATATAAAATGGACTCCCTACAGTACCGTGCAATGCCTGTCCTGTAGATATAAAGCTTCTCAATAAAGGATTTTAAATTTATCCTGAGAGCTTAAATTACGGTTTACAAACCAAATGTTCTTTCGTACAATACAATTGGTGAGTTGAATCCTCCCTTCTAATTGCAAGGGAATTATGCATGTTCTATTTGGGGGTTAAAAACGGTGGTGGTTACGGAACTTTTTGCGATATTTTTTTATTGTTGGTCACTAAACTTAAATTTTCTCCAAGTTGATGAAGAAACTTAAACTTTGTTTCAAGTTGGTCACTGAATTTAAACACCCTTTTTTTATATATATAATTTGATTTGATTTACCGAAAACGTGGTTGTCTTGTTGACAAATAACTAGAATTTCATGTCACCTTATCCGTTACTCAAATAACAGATATGGACGAAGGGATCAACTTGAAATAGAGTTTAAATGTAGTGATCAAATAGGACCTACCCCAAGTATAGAGACCATTAGACCAACATGAAAGTTCATTGACAACCAGTTTATATAACTTGCTAATGGAGATAAACTTGCTGAATCTACCAGAATTTAAAATTGAAAATAAGAAATGATAAAAGAAAAATAACATGCTTACCAGATTTGATGTATGTTGCAAGACCAAAATCTGCCAATTTGATAGGAGAGGTGGAAGACTTTGAGACTAAGAGGATATTTTCTGGTTTCAAATCTCTGTGAATAATACCTTTATCATGACAATACATGACCACCTCCATTAATTGGCTAAAAATAACCCTTGCTTTGTGCTCGGAAAATTTCCCTAGCTTCTCAATTTGATGGAAAAGCTCTCCACCAGCACAAAGCTCCATCAGAAGGTGCACATAATCCTCCTCCTCGTACACTGCCTTTAGATCCACAACATTTTCGTGCCCTGATAACTTAGTCATGATTTCTATCTCAAGCTTCACACTGCCAACATCATCTTGCGTGACCAATCTCTCTTTTGAAATAGATTTGCAGGCCAAAACTTCACCTGTCGACTTATCCGTGCAAGCCCTTATTATGCCAAATTTCCCCCATCCCAGTTGATCTCCAAGAACATACCGGTCCTTAAGATTCGCTATTTCATTCGAATTCAGAATTGTTTCATTTAAGCTGGAGTCTTTGTAACAGTTGCAGGGTTGTGTCAGAGTCCCCCCATTATTATCATCACTGATCGAATCCATAACACACCACATATACTCCAATCAGAATTACGGTTCAAAACTTCACTTGCATTACATTAAAATCTCAAACTCCCAAGATTCTTAATGTTCCCAAAAACAGATGAATCTAAATTCAGATGCCGCCGTTCAACAGGCTTCTAAAGACACATTCATCAAACAAGCCTCCAACCTCAGAAAGTATAATCAGCTTTCATATAAAACAGTCGAACTCCAGTGAACAGTTCTTCGACACAGAAATCCCCAAAATTCTCAAACTTCGAAAAGATTCAGTCTTTCTCAAATTTTCTCACCCCTCCATACACCTGAGCCAAATTAAAAAGAAAATAGTCTCAATTTTCATTCCGTCTAGATTTTTGGTGTTCAATAAAGACATGAAATGCTGCCATTTCGTTTTTTCCAAAGGGTTGGAGGAAAAGATCAAAACTTCGAAGAAATTGAGAACAGCCCATTCTTCGAAATAAACTGATAGATCAAGATAAGAGCTAAGTGCACAAAAAAACAAGGCAGCACAAAACAAAGTTCAAACTCAGCATTAAAAGACAAGGATATTC
The DNA here is from genome assembly GCA_903798335.1 of Fraxinus albicans. Lineage (NCBI taxonomy): Eukaryota > Viridiplantae > Streptophyta > Magnoliopsida > Lamiales > Oleaceae > Fraxinus > Fraxinus albicans. The sequence continues at coordinate 20,194 of CAIGRM010082316.1, read as the reverse complement.
AAATTACATAACAGTTTAAAAGTAATTCTTAATTCTATACAAAACAAATCATTTTCCAAAGAAGAATTAACCCCTAGATAACAAAAACTAAAATTCAATCACAAACAAAATAGCCCAAAAAGTCCACATCAAACAATTTTCTTACGAAGAAACGCATAACTTCGACAAAAAATCAGCCCACGTTTTCCAACTACACACATACCAAGATAGATACATTATACATACATATACGTACATGTATATAGGTAGAGAGAGAGAGAGAGAGACGGCGGAGGAAATCCGTTATAGCAAAGCTGCAAAGGTATTCAAAGTCTCGAGCAGTCACCCAATTTTACGAGGCATTTCAAAACCTTTTATTTTCTGTAGAAACGGGGAACGGGTTAAAGCCTGTTTTTTTAATATTATTTTCTGCTTTTAAAGCTCAAAATGAATTCATTTCCCCTCGACAACTGACATGAGTTACCAGTTACGTAAAGGGTTTATAATTATATCTGAAAACAAAGCTTCCTCTATCCCACAAACAAATACACCTGGCTAGTTTTTTGGAATAAGGAAAAGTTACTTTTAATTAATTTTTATTTTATTTTCAAAATATGCTTCTTTTTTTATATTTTCAAATATACTTGCTCCTGTCAAATTCAAATTACGGCCCTGTTTGGGAGAAATTAAATTTAATCGATTCTCATTTTCAACCACACATTCTTCAATAAAATAATATTTTCCATCACATCAATAATTTTTTCTTCTTTTTCAACCACACATTTCCCATCATATCACTATTCAAAATCAATTCTTCCCCCAAAAATCTCTCACAAACAAGCTCTACTTCTTTTAAGTAACTCTCATTTTACTAGTAATTATTCGTATTGAATATTAATTATGTCGACTACTTATACTGTTGGAGAGAGAGAACGTATATTTGCTTATGTATTTAAATCTTATTTTCAACACTAACTCACATGCCCCCAACATTTAACTTAAATTTATTTTCCTGATCAAAAGCTTTATACGTACACAGAAAAGATGCAAACTCTCGATTAAAAGGTTAAGTCGAACTATTCAACTCTTTGTGCATGTTCACTTTAATTATTATAAGAGTGTGTTTGGTACACATTCTTTTGAAAGAATGTATTATTGAATAGTAGATTGATGGAAAATGTGTGGTTAAAAATGAAGGAAAAGTTATTGATGTGATGGAAAATATTATTTTATTGAAGAATGTGTGGTTGAAAATGAGTAGAAGAATGAGAATGAAAAAAATAATATGTATCAAACTAAGTCACAACACCCAAGAGATAAAGTGAATCTTACAGAGGGAAAAAGGGTACTCCAGCCTCGACTGAAGCCTAGATAACAATCATATTTTTAGAGTTTGGGACACATTCTTTTGAAAGAATGTAGTATTGAATAGTAGATTGATGGAAAATGTGTGGTTAAAAATGAAAGAAAAGTTATTGATGTGATGGAAAATATTATTTTATTGAAGAATGTGTGGTTGATAATGAGTAGAAGAATGAGAATGAAAAAAATAATTTGTACCAAACAGAGCAAATAATTTTGTTCAAATCAGTTTTTATCAACATATTTAATAAACCATTTTTTTATAGCTCGTTTCTATCTATTTAACATCAACTTTTCAAATTAATAAATCATTTATAAAGTGGAAGAGAAATAATAGTAAATCTCACAAAATGTGTTAATAATAAATGAGTAGTAATTATGAATACGTGATTAAAATTAATATTTGACTTTGCCTAAATTTATAAATTAGTTGCCAACCGGAGGCTCATAAATACTCCCCGAAGACACTCTTTGTCTTGAACATCGATCTGTTCGATTTGTCTAAATTTAGGGTTTTCTTGCACATATCTTCTAGATACTTCCAATGTTCTACAAAATGAGGATAGACATGAAAGTGGTGGTGTAGTTTTATCCTTATGATTGATTGCAACCTAAAATCTGCTTTTTAGCGTTTGGAGGACGTGCCCAAATGGAACATTGTGTTGCCACGTGTCGCATTGTGAGTGGGGGTTGAAGTGTATTTGTTTATACCTTCGTGGGAATTAATTTGTAGGCAAACACCAGCTGTATTTCATGTTCCACTTAGCTGTACAGTTTTACATGCAATTAACTTTGGAATAATAAATTCCAAGTTGGATCCTATACGTCAAAAACTACGATCTTGCTACGTGTACATCGAATTTGATATCATTGTGAAGTGACAACATTTTATACATTAATTTTAATAACACTTTAAACAACTATTGATACAGATTTTGACACATCACACAATGTCAACTTTAATGTAATGTATTTCAAATTATTTTGCTATCACTAATACCAAGGTTCCAAAAGAAGACGGAACTCGGATAAATCAATTTAAATTTCCATGGAAATTTGCATCCTTTTGAAAATCCCTTTTTAAGTGTTTTCGTCTAAAAAGTATTAATAAGGATATTCTAAACGAAAAATAAATAAATAAATAAGAAAATAAAAATCAATAATATTCATTTTAAAAGCATTAATAAGCACATTTTAATCTCGTATTAAACATTCCTTATTCAAAAATCATAATTATTATCAGTATCATGCAAAGTTTTCCTCTCGTGATACAACTAAAAAAGTTTTCCTCTTTGAATTTCTCCTTTCCAACCTTCATAAATGGCTTTGGCACGAAGCATGCAGTTAGACTCGTTGATGGCAATCATCAAGATAGCTTTTAAGTACGGCATAACCACATCATAGTATTTCTGAAAGTGTTTCTATAAATACAATTGAACAGACTCATTATAATGGTGAACTAGAGATGAATCGGCAACTGAAGTTAAAGCACTTTGGGCACCCTCTTGCACCATTTATTTGGAATTCTGAAATTTATATAACAGAAGCAGTTTATTGGAGAAACATGGTTGTGTGTTCTAACACGGGCATAAACTTCCATGTATATTTGTACAAGTATATTTTATTTTCTTCCAGTTGTACCTATAGAAGTAGAAGCAACTTGCTCCTATAGAAGTAGAAGTAACTTGTTTAATATTCCACAAGTAAGATGTCAAAGTTTCTAGGGTATAATTTTCACTGAAACTAAGCACGACCGAGACTGCAAAACAGCAACAACTCAAAAACGATCCAAAGAAACCACATCTATGTCATTGTCACATCAACAACAACAACTCCAATTTTATTATACGATTTTCATATCGATGAAAACAAACTTCCAAATTACATAGGACACTTCTATTTCTTTGAACAAAATGTGGTGCATACTTAACCTACTGTATGGTCTATAACCAAGTACTGACCTAAACATGAATAATCAAGACAACTTCCAGCATGTACATTAAAAATAAATCCCACATAGAATATGATGATTAACCAATCCCAACTTGTTACAACAATAAACACTGAGTACACTTTCCATACACAGTTAGGAACAGGATTGGATTATACATTGAAGAAGATTTTAGCTTATTTTCCTTCATTTATGGTGTTTGGTGCCATCCAATCCGAAATTAAAAAGTTCAAAAATACGCATTAAATTGAAATTGTCTTTTCTATATGGAACAACATGTTTTGCCAAGGAAAAAAATAAAAGCATATTTGAATATTTTACTTTTTGTTTTCTTATTTTTAACCAAAAAGAAGCTTCTGCTTCTATAAAAATATTGTCAAAATCAAAATCAGGGCTGAATACAATGATCTTCCTACATTCACATGAGTTTTCTCTTGTCTTCCCTATGGATATGTATCATCAGTTTATAATATTGTTCTAACATAAATGTAAACATCAAGTTCTTTGTGGTTGCGAATGTCATTGTAACTGCCGATGTGATCCTCTCACTCGCACTATCCATCGTTCACATTGTAAAAAGTGGCGCACGAATAACAAGGATAGCATTGATTATCTTTGATACGGTAATTTCTCTAGACTCAATAAATTCAATAAACAAGATATTGTTACAAGATAATAAAAGCAATGCATAAGCGTTGAACGAGTCACCAAAATGAATGTAGTAATGAGAGGAATGGACACTAAAATAAGCAAGATTTTAGCTTCTTCTTTTTCCTTAATAATGTCTAATAATATCTAATTCTCCATACCGATATAACATAAAAGTTCATAGATCTTGTAAGTTCTGAGGTTGTCTCCAAGCGATATCATACTATCAAATACTGTTGGGCGTTGCAAAGCTCAGTAATAGAATGATTTTGACCTTATGAAGGCAATGCTGGCTTTTTGCTGCATACAGTCGAAGCAAGAAATTGAGAGCAATTTTGCATAAATCCCTACTCTATTAAAAGAGGGGATGTCTCTGCACTGTTCATTTGTGAAGTATTTGTACCTTTCCCATTTTGCCCTCATTTTACCGTCAAAATTTCACTGGCAAAGTAATTCTTACAAGGGTCTAATGGTCTTGTCGTGTGTAGGCTAAATATCACTCCTGCAAAAACAGCGTGTTACCAAAGCTTTGATTCATACATTCTCTCTCGAAATTTCTTTCTTCTCTCTCAATCGTTGAAACGAATTCGAAATAATAACTTGAACAAATTGAGACATCTGTAAGTCTCATTATCACACCTTCAATTTCTTCCTTTTGTGTAGATTTCTTTCTATTTTTGTGCTGTAGTGCTGGAACTGAAAGCAGTTGGTGATGGGTTAATGCTTGGGTTAAGTTTTCCTGTGTTCGTTTTAGAGAGGATGGAACGCCTGCCGTTGATGATTGTGTTTGAGCCGTCAGGATGCAAGTGGCGATGGATTAGGGTTTGACGAGACCAGCGGTAGGTGGTACTTGGTAGCTTGGGTTTCGGGATCATTCCATGGTCGCTGGAGCTGAGTGGAGCCGTGATGATGTTGATTGTTGTGGGTCGAGCCGAGTTCTCTTAAATGGTATGTTCTTCTGTCTTCCATTCATTTCTCGAAGGTATTATTATCAAATTTTGCTGTTTTATTTATTTTAAATTTTCAGATTTCCGTTTGCATTTGTACATGTTTTCATTTAGTTAATTAATAAATAGTGCCGATTTGAGAATATTATTCTTCATTGAATGAGACTGGCTTTTGCTGTGTTTGAAATATAAGGCCCTTATCTACCATTCTTTATTTATTTTAAATTTTCAGATTTCCGTTTGCATTTGTACATGTTTTCATTTAGTTAATTAATAAATAGTGCCGATTTGAGAATATTATTCTTCATTGAATGAGACTGGCTTTTGCTGGATTTGAAATATAAGGCCCTTATCTACCATTCTTTTGTTGAAGTTCTTGGAATGATGTATGTAGGGCTTGGGACCTTATTCTACTAGCATAAAGAAAGTTGAGAAGGAAATCAAGGAAATGGCCAAGAAGATTAACGATTTCTGTGGTATGTTTTCTGGCCCCAATTTTTTCCTCCTCTTTACATCGACGTAAAGGATGCTCCTTGGTTAAATCATGGGCATCGTGTTTAATTAAATGACAGAAGGGTATATTTATTTTGATTGATGGATTTATTTAAAGATTGATATAAGCATATGCCTAGAATTGTACTTCTAATACTTGTTCTTGCTTTGCTATTCTGTTCACTTTCGGGGAGGAAGATTTACGACTTGTGAGATGTAAAACAAAAAATATGCAAATGGGCAGGGGTATACTAATTATAACGATTTCATCACGCACTTATTTGAACATAAGTTTTGGTTTCTTTTAGAGTTGTTAACTTGATTGAGGGGGAGTAAATTGTTTACATGATTCACGTGGTTGACAAATTTTAATATAATTGTAAAAGTGAATTACGCGATACCTGAGACCAATGTTCGGAGCAGATTTACTTTTAAAGGAAAGTTTGGATTAATGGGGCAAGGATTAGGAGCCACTAAGAATGTTTAAAGACTATTTATCAAAACATTTGTACCAACTGCGCTCTTTAAAATTCATCTTCCATTCCAAATGCTATTTTTATCTCCCCGTCTTAGTGCATGTTTGGAGAAGCTTAAAAGTTTCGAGAAAGTAAGTTTAGATTTGTTTACTAGAAAAGTAAGTTTTGTGAGTAAAAGAATAACTTTTAAAATCATGTTTGGCACATGCTCTAATCTCTGTATATTGTCTTCCACGCCATAATTCTTTGCTAGATATCTTCATTATATGCCTTGATGACAGCGGTTGCAGACCTTTTTTTTTTTTTGACATCTTTCTTAATGTCTCTGGCAGCGCTTGCTGATGATGGCAAGTTTCTTCTAGCTGCTCGTAAGTACAGGCGGGCCACGTGCACGGACTACATAATTTCCCTCAATGCTGAAGATATGTCCAAGGGAAGTTGCACTTACGTAGGAAAATTAAGGTCTGCCAACTTTTGGCCTTTCTTATTATTATACTTCATATTTCTAGAAGAGCCTTAATAATGCCTTTTTTTTTTTCCCTTTTTTCACAATATCCAACTTCCTGGGAACTAAGTTCGTTGTGTACGATGCTCTGCCTCCAGGCCCTCCTCATGCGGGAGTTAAAATGGCCAAAAATCGTTCCACTCTGTTTTCCTTTTTTTTTTTTGGACCTTTTTTTTGGTGGCTATATGCATATTTTAATGAAGAACATGAACAGGGGCAAAGTCTCACTCAAATGGACAAAGATTCTGTTCAATTGATGCTGATTTCGTCCAAGTTGACCAAGGTACCCTCTTCGACCTTCATCCTGGTATGCCTATCATTTTTATTTATTTATTTCTGTGTAAAAGATTTTGGCTTAATGTAGGTAATGTTCGGATTTAAATTTTCATGGTTTTGCTAGGTAATTGGAAACAAATAGGATACGTGGCTTGATTTGCTCCAAGCTAATTATACAGAAGGTCGAGTATCTTCTTAGTTATATGGTTAATTTTTTCTTCGTTATGTTATTCGGGAACTTTTTTTACATTGTGCTTCCAACTTTAATTGAGTCTCAGGTATGCATTTTAATTGAAGTTTGTCTCGGAATCCAAAGCTTATTGAATGTTTAGATGTAAATTGTGAGCATTTAGAGGCCAAACTATGTGTTAGGATTAGGTTTTGCAATTTACAGTCATTGGAAAAAATTATTCATGTTGTGAACATTGAATTTGAAGCATTTTGCATTTTTCTTTTCTACTTCATTATAGTGTAACTTCGATGCCGATGTGCAATTTATTGTTTTTGAAATGTAAACTCCAATGCTTCAATTTTTGGGTAAATGCCAACCCCATTGATCTTGTCTGGGAAATGAAATGATCATCTGTTAATATGAAACCTTTCTTTCAAATGTTTGTAACCGACAAGAAGTGGAATGTAGAAAGTTGGACAAATTTCGCCCTCAACCTTTCTTCTAAACAATAAAAGAGGTAGAAAGAGGAAGTAAATATTTGATAATAAGATAGTATATTAAATTCAAGTATTTAGGAAAAACAGGCTATTATTGGATTTATTGATCTAACTAGGCAATTCTCTAAAGTTATATGTCATGCCTCCTGAACATGATATTTTTTTTTTGTCTATAAATTGACAAATTGAAGCAATAATTCATTGGGTTTTGTCATTGCAAGCTCATCCAAGGAACGAGGTTGAATTGAACAATAGTAAAGTTCATTGTTTTTGCAGGGAATGTTTATTTTGTTTATCAGATAGAAGGATGTAATTAGTATTATAGATCTTTGTTATTTGTGGTTTCGATTTATTTTGCGTTACGTTTTCGTGTATATTTTTAGAACATATTTTTTAGTTTTTGAACAATGAAAATTTTTATAGTTAGCCACGTAAATAACAAAATGCTACTTGAGCTCTTTGCCCCTGTTTGGCCCCTATTATATTATATTACATTCCATTACATTAATTTTTTTTCTCTCTTCATCTCAACCATACATTCATCAAATAAAATAATAATACACACAAATCTAAAACTTTTCAACCACACATCTCCCATCAATCACTATTCTAAAAATTTTCAACCCCCTAAAAATCTACAATAATGGGGGCTTAATGGGGGGCAAACAGGGGCTTTGTTTCATTGCATATTTTCGAAGTCCTCTCGGTCATTAAGGTTTACTATTTTTTATGGACTTCACAGGGCCATTTGGATACTTATCAAGGTTTTTAGAGAACATTATTAAATGTGCCCACTCAATTTATGATAATATTGTACCATTAAGTTCGGCTATTTAATTGTGTGGCTGATGTTTTTATAGGACTTTGTTTTCCATGGTATTTTTCAGGAGATTGACCTGGTCTCTTCTTTTGTTGCATCCAAAAATTTAATTTAATGGGGGGGCAAACCGGGGCTTTGTTTCATTGCATATTTTCGAAGTCCTCTCGGTCATTAAGGTTTACTATTTTTTATGGACTTCACAGGGCCATTTGGATACTTATCAAGGTTTTCAGAGAACATTATTAAATGTACCCACTCAATTTATGATAATATTGTACCATTAAGTTCGGCTATTTAATTGTGTGGCTGATGTTTTTATAGGACTTTGTTTTCCACGGTATTTTTCAGGAGACTGACCTGGTCTCTTCTTTTGTTGCANGCCATTTGGATACTTATCAAGGTTTTTAGAGAACATTATTAAATGTGCCCACTCAATTTATGATAATATTGTACCATTAAGTTCGGCTATTTAATTGTGTGGCTGATGTTTTTATAGGACTTTGTTTTCCATGGTATTTTTCAGGGGATTGACCTGGTCTCTTCTTTTGTTGCAGAAAATTATTTTTTTTTTTGTAGAATTCAGCGTTCATTGAAAGTTTCAAGTAATTAGTATTTTCGGTGAAACAAGTTGCTATCTTGTTTAACTATCTTTTCTTTGTCATGGTTTTTCTTCTTAGAAAGTAAGGCTTGATTCCTGAAGGCAAATTTCCAAGTTATGTGATTTTGTCGATGACAAGTAATGTGATTTTGCATTTTTGCTGTGGAATTATATTTTAAATTGTTGTCTTGTTTATATTTTTGAACCAATTAGTTTGTTCTTTCTTCTTATGCATGATATGAGTCAAATATCTGGAATGTTGATATAGGTTTAATAATTTACTTGTATTTAAATCTTTCTCATTTCAAAGAATGCATTTCAATATGTTTTATGACTGCATAATCTGCTATAGTTAATGTGGCATTTTTTTCCTTGAACCTTTGTGTTTCTGTAATTTAATCCGCTGCCAATACCTATCTAATCACAATATTGTGAAAACAAAGAATCAACATATTGATTGAGTGATGTTAGGTCAACCCAACTTTTAGTTTCAAACTTTATGATTTTTTGAAGCTGGATTAGGAATTATCTTGATGTATTTCTTCAACTTGCATCTACCATGGATAACTTTAGCAGTCAATAGTATAACTCAACGGTGTTATTTTTGTTCCGAGACTAGAATAATCCTTTTATTAGTTGCTGCAATCCAATTTAAGCCAGATAAAATGTAACTCAATACTTATTTTGTTTCTTAATGGGTGCATTTGTTGTCGTCATTAATCCAACGCCAAATCTGGAAATGCTTGGTCTTTTGTAGGTAAGGCCAAATGGTATTTGTTGCCATATTATTTTCTTTCTAGGCTGTTGAGCCAAACCATTTACGAAAGAATTACTAGAATAGGAATTCCAGTATTTCAAATGATTGTTACATATACATATAGCAATAAAAAGATGATCATCCATTGACAACCTTTTCAATTCCCATAACTTCATAATGTCTTTCATGTTCAATGTCTATGTAGACCTGACTTCTTGAAAGCACGGTATTGCTACAGGTCTTATGTTGAGCATATCTTTCTTAGATTTAGCTCATAATGCCATTAACTCCATTGGCTTCTTCCAGGGAAATATCTAGGTAAGACATCTTCTATAATTGTGCTACATTGCTTTTATCAGCTTTATATTTGATTAAGCAATTTAGTTTCAATTGTTGATGTATTGGACTCACAGTTATTTGCAAGTGTCATTTTCTTTGTTAAAGTTCTAATGGCAACAAAAAGGTTTAGTTGGACTGTCTCCTTCATCCATTCTTTATTCAATTTTGGCCTTTTTGTTGTGCCTTTTGGGCTTATTTTCTTTTATCGACTGCAACTGGTGACAAAACTTGATGTTGTTCAATGTTGTGTGATCGACATACTATATTTTTATAAATGCAAAAAATTATTTTCCAATTATTTTGTTGGGTTATGTGATTAACATAAAAATGCACTGTAGACTTCTTTTTATGTGGTTTTAAATTTTCATTTGCATATAGTCATCACATGCTCTTCGTGGTTGTGTGGACACAGCTGACTCAAGTTTGAGAAATGTTTTTATTGCCTGCATGTATAATTATGTTGTTTTCTTAAATTTCTGCTTTTAGGTTGGGGTCTATTTCACTATTAGTTATCTTATAATTGGTTTTTTTAGATGATCTCGTAATGTTCTCCCTGGAGTTAATCTTGATCTTGAGAATTAATATTTGTATTTCTAGCTTGGTGTTACGGAAGAACTAGGCACATGATATGCTAATAGATCTCTCTTATTTTTTTGTAAGTTGTCCATACATATTCAAGCAGATCTTAGTATAAGCATTTTTTAAGAAACTAGATGAACCTAAAATTATTCCCACGTCATGGATTTCGCAACATTCCTCATTAGCTTGCTTTTGTAATGTTACAAGTACTATTCTATATGCTTACACAACAGCGCTGTGTTTTGACAACAAATCTCTATGGACGAATAGTTTATTACATACTCAATCATTTCTCCTTTCAAAAGCCTTCTATTGCATAAGATGAAAAACACTTTTTCTTAATCTTAACAACTTCATATTCATTACATAATTTGCAGTCTTCCACTACATTAACGAATTCCTTTTTATTGGATATTTTATTAACTTTTTCCTTATTATATTATTCCAAAAATGCAGATCGAGGTGATATTCGGAAAAAAAGTGCAGAGATATTCTTCTGTAAAGTGGAAAGAAGATGGCAAAGAGTAAGCACCACCCGCCTTTGTAGGTATTTTATGCTATTGAAACTACAAGACACTAATATACATTTTCTTTGATAATATTTTAAGTATAATTTTTATAAAGAAAATATATTTCTCTCATGACCAACTTGAGCCCTTTTTGGCTAAGTCATTTGTATAGAAAGATGTACATCTGTGTGTATACATTCATGAATTTGCTTTCAAAGCAAGTGAATTTTTTGTTTGTACTCATTTCCTTTAGCACTTCAAAACTGGAAACATCAAATTTGGCTTTCTTGCTGTGGGGGTCTATTTAATCAACCAGAACTTTTGTTTCTAATTATTAGTTATTTTTCATATTCTATTACTACTTTTGTTGAAAGCGAATAAGTTCAACTTGAAAGGAATTGCTAAGTTTCCTAATCTTAAAAAAATTTATTTGCATTCAAATGCGCAACTTCAAAGATCTGCTGCTATAGGTTAATTCTTAAATTGTGTTGTGAATGCATCTCCTATCAATTTTTAACATTAGACACGCTAACATTACCTTCGAAATAACACAGCCCGTGCATTGCACGGGCATAAAACTAGTATACTAAAAGTTTCTCTCCAAGGAAGTTGACCAATCAAGTTATAGTTGAGCGATGTGAAAATAGAATACCCCAGAGAAATCAAAGTCCACGATTATGAGTCCCATTATTTAATGAATGTCGTTCACTTCAAACCTACAAAGAGATTGTAGTGCTCCATGCAATTAATTTTTTCGGTACCATCTAGGGTAGGAATATTTTCCCTTGATTTTTTAAGGTGGGGAAATGATGAGTGTGATTCACTCATTGTTTTAATACTTCTTAAATTTGTTATTTTGATTGTATTTAAGAGTTTTTAGGAAGTTTTAATGCTGTTTTATAGGTTGGGTGAATTGGCGTGTGAGAAGTGTAGTTTATACAATTATTCGTGGCTTTAAATCATGATATTTTAATGTCTTTTGGATTAAATTCTATATAATTTATGTTATATTGTGTTTTGTAGGCAAAAATTTATATTTAATGAAAAATTGAAGAAATGAATAAAAAAGTGACGAAAAATGATAAAATTTAAAGATGAATTCTTGAAGAAAAATATTACATTTTATGAGTTTGAGTTAAATGGGTCTCAATAGTTATATATATAGAAAAAAAAAAGGCAGAAGCAAAGAAAAAATGAGGAGAAAACAAAAAGGAACGCGAAGAAAAATAGCAGAGAAAAAGAAGGAAAGAAGAAAAGAAAAAGAAAATGGGAAAAAGTCAAAATAGAAAAAGAGGGCAGGGAAGAAAAGGAAAAATGGAAAGGAAATGAGATTGTAAGCATCAAAAATTTCACGTTTCATCAATTTTTGGTGATATCTTTTCACTTTTGAACGTTTTGATTTTTACAGTATGAATAACTAATTTTTATATTAGGAAAAACAATGTAGTCGACTTGTAATTCTTTATTTTTTTAATTTAAGATTTCTGTAATTTATTTATTTATGTGTTGGTTTTATTATGAGTTTAATATATTAAATTACGTGATCAATAATTTGATAATTGTGTGAGTCTCTTACGAATCGAGAGGTGAATTTGAGATTTAGATCATATAATAAAATTTGGTAAAATAGTATAACGTGTAGAGATACATATACTAATTATTGCGGTCATGATATGAATTCTTGGAACTAGTGTTTCGTTTAACTAAGGGTAATTAGCATAGAGATGTGAAATTGAATTAGTTAAATAGGTTCAATGAGAACTCGAGATGAGTAAATTGAATACAATAGACGAATTCGACCGAACACTACATTAGGTTAAAATCTTGAATTAAATATTAAGGTGATCAATAAATGAAATTATTTTGCCCTAATATTCATCATGTATTTGAATCTTTAATCAATCGTTGTTTGCAAAAGTTTGATATTTTTAATTAGTTAGAAGTAATTAGGAAAACATAATCTCACCCATCAAAATATTCTTTGTTTGCTTTTATCGAATAGGAGTTAGAAAAATTTAATTAAGGTCTAAAGTATAGTCCTCGTGGGAACGATAATCCGGACTTAAAGGTCTACTATATTACTTGATACGATATCGTACACTTGCGATAGAAAAAACGCAACAGTCAACAAATTGATACCGTATGTGAAAAATCACACTTTTAACCACGAGCATATCCCGTGAGGAAAAGCCTACCGGAAAATCAACATCTTTCCCCTTCGAAAAAAGTACTGTTCTTGAATAAAGAACAAATAAAAGTTTTGAAGAAAAGTCACGTTACTCTTTATTTTCAACCTATTGATCCATAAAGTTACAAAAGGCAAAGTATTTTAATTTTTCCTTGGAGAAAGGATTAGAGAAAGCTAACCCAAGAAGATCTCTCTTTTTTGAAGAAAAGAGGCATCCTAACAAGATGAGTGTAAGTGAAGAAAGTGCAAATCTGCAAATAGCAGTGAGAAGCATCATGGAGAAAAACCTTACCATGCAGCTCATCCTCCAACAAATGCAAGCACAAATGAGCTTGCAGATGTCCCCAACATGCCCCATCTAGGCTTCTTCTAAGGCCTATGGAGTAATCAACAAGGAGAGCAAGAAGAAGTGTAAAGTATGCCCCAATATTAGATGCGCGAAAAGATAGTAACCCCGCTGAAAAGGATGTAGAGTTTAACGTCTCCTTAAATTGTCCAAGGGGATAACCTGTAATTGGCCCACTTGATAGAAATGACAACTTTCTCCTACTTACAAATTGGAAAGGAGACTTAACAGGTCTGCCAATTTCTTTGACATGTTATGAGATAGAGTACCTAGAATAGGTCCCAGGATGCGGTGTCTAGAGATAGGCCTTAGGACAAAGTGCCTAGAAATATACCACAATAGAGTCGAGTCTAGGAATGGGCGAGAGAGAAGATTTGTTGAAGCGGCAACAAGGGAGCAATCTGTGACCTTCTAACCTACCAATTTCCACCGTGATATAGAGTATACGAGGAGGTGTGAACATCTAGTTCTTATGAACTAGACGACGACGACAACCTCCCATTCTCCTAGGAGATCAAGGACACTTATGGGACCCTAGCTTCATATTGCCTAAAATGCCTAAGCATGAAAAAAGGAATGGTGACTTAGAAGACCACCTCAACTCTTACAAGTCCCAAATTGGCCTAAGAGGAGCCTCCCCAGCATTAAAATGTAGAGACTTCCACTTAGCAAAACCTTCTTCATGTCTTCAAGACCAGGAGCAACACCAATTCAACACTTATTTAACATGCGGCAAGTATTTGATGATTCATTGAAAAGTTACTTAACCTACTTCATTAATGAATGGATCTATTGTGAAAATATTTTCGAAGCAGAAGCTCTCTTTTCTCTAAAGAGATGGCCCAATATAAATATCATATTCTGGATGGATGTTCGCAACAAGAACCCACCACTTATGATCAACTGGAAAAGTTGAAAGAGATGAGGTCACGAGTAAAGAGACATTGACCTATATGCTACGTCAAAGTGGACCACCTCTACCATAAAGGCATAGAGACAAAGGCCCAACATCCAAACTGGTAAACCAGAAATGACACTTGAACGAATAACAACATGTCGCCTCTACATCAGGTTATACATGTTGCTAGACACCGAATGCCCTTCCACATCGTATCTCTGATGAGACAGACCCTATCGGCTATGGACACCAAGGAATAAATCCCCAACAGTTGGCCTAATATGAGGCCAAGGACAATATGACCCAATAAGTACCCAGGGACCTAAGATGCTACAACATGTTCCATCGAGCCTATGGACACAGTACCAATGACTACCTCCACATGACAAACACCACTGAAGTGAGAAATCCTTGTGGATCTAGGAGAGATAGTTGTTCCATAACAAGAGAATTCATCCCCATCGAGATAGTATACACAGCTCCGATAGGAAGAGGCGAGATGACCCTCTAGAGATAATCTTACCATGACAGAGGCAAGAAATGGAATGAGGTTAATGAACTTTTTACTTAAGTGCATTAGAAATTGGATGCCTCTGAGAGATTAATGATAGGCTATGGAGTTGTGTCAACTTGACATTATCTTCAAGTGAAAGATCTCCAGTAAAGGCCAAGCCCTTGCTAACTTTGAGGCAACATTCATCAACCTTGAAATAGAGACGACGATAGAGTTATCCCAATAAGTCTAGAAGACCACAACCCAATTGTTTAGTGATGTTTGAATTTAAAGACTCCAATGATATGGCTAAATATGAGGCACTTCTAGTTGGACTCAAGTTAACTCAAGAAATGCAAGTGAAGAGAGAATTTGCAAACAGTGTGAGAGTTGACTACCACTCGATTCTAAATGAAAACTACATTACGATGAAAAATAATATGGCAATGTATTTCAAACAAGTGATGGACTTCCTTTTAACACATTAAGAAATTCGAGCTCACACAGATTCCTCATTTTGAGAATGCAGCAGTAAAAATTCTGAGCTTCTAAAGAGAGTACCAATTAAGTACCTCCTTAGACCTTCCATAAGTTAAGGTGCCGAAGTGATGTGGATAGAAGATACCCCACCATGGATAAAGTCAAGTATAGCCTTTCTCATGGACCAAGTCATTTCTGAAGATGAGGAAGAGGCCTGCAAGTTCAGATAAAGAGCATGACACTTATAATCCAAGATGATGTGCTATACAAAAAATATTTTTCTTCGCCCTTCTACAATACACCATAGGAGAATAAGCAAACTACGTCTTCAGGGAATTCATGAAGGCATATGTAGCAACCATGCAAGAGAGCATGCACCTACACAAAAGGTAATGAGTAAGGATATTATTGGCTTAGCTTGAAAAATGATACACTTCATTATGTGCATAAGTGAAACAAGTCCCAACACTTTGCCATTGTCCAAATGAAGCCCTCTTAGGAGCTTATTGCAGTAACAAGGCCTTGGCCCTTTGCCAAACGAGAAATCGACCCCATTTGCCCACTAAAAAGGGGAGAGGCATGAATGTTACGCCATCAACTATTTTACTAAGTAGAGAACAAACCCTTGACTAAAATATAAAAGCCATACACTTTGAAGTTTATCTAGAAGAATATCATCTACAGGTATGACATTCTCCACTCCCTCATCTATACCTTGTCATCCTCAAACAATTTGACAACAAAAAGGTTAGAGATTTTTGCAAAGAGCTAGGAACAAAAAATCACTTCTCCATACCATGTCATCCTCAAACAAATGGCTAATTTGAAGTCTAAAAAATCATCAAGTACACCTTGAAAAAAAACTTGATGTTTCCAAGGATGCATGGGTTGACGAGCTTCCTCAAATACTGTGGGTCATATGACCACCCGCCGAACTACTACTAAAGAAACTCCATTCTCCATGTCTTATGGAGCCGAAGCTATGAGCATAATGAAAGTAGGACTTCCTTCACCTCATCAACTACGCTTTAATAATACTCAAAAGACAAGCTAAGAAGAATATAACTCAACTTTCTTGATGAAAAGAGGGACGAATCTCATATAAAACTTGCCTAATATCAAAGGAAGATGACATGTTACTACAACGCCAAAGTCAAAAAGACGTCTCTCTGCATAGGTGATCTAACTCTAAGAAAGATACGAATATCTTTAAAAGATCATAACGTAAGCACAATAGGCTCCAATTGGGAGGGGTATCTTCCTATCAAAGAAGACCTGCGCCTTGGAACTTACAAAATCAAATATATGGATGGAAATGAGCAACTTCATCCATGGACTATTGAGCATTTACGTAAGTATTATCAATAAGCTCTCCAATAGTGGACGAACTACCCAGCCTCCGTAAAATGATTCTTATGAACGAAAAGGACTTCTCCAGCATGTGTTTATTCTTTTATTTCTGCAGAAGAGATAAGCTAGTTTTCTCAAACGGAACTTTTATCCAAATCTTATACGAACTGAACTCATCAATCCCTTGTAGTGGCAGGCACTCTACATATAGGAAGTCTTTATTCTTTTGTTTGTACATGAGAGAAGTTATTTTTCTCAAAGAGGACTTGCCTCCAAATTTTGTGAATTGAACTCATCAATCCTTCCTAATGGTATATAGTCGGCCATACAAGAAGTCTTTATTCTTTTGCTTCCACGGGATAGGTAAGTTATTTTTTCAAAGGAAACTTGCCTCCACATCCTATACGAGTAAAGCTCATCATACTTTGTCGTGGTAACACTTCACCTTGGAAGATGCATCGACCTGTTCACCTATGCAGAAAAGTTAATCTAGTTTTCCAAATGGGACTTGCCTCCAATTATGCACGAATCAAAGAAACGGCCCTTGTAATAGCAAAAATGTCGCCATACAAAACATCCTCAATCAAATTTGTTTAAATTAAAATGACAAAGCTACCCCCAACCAAAGGTGATTCGTCGATGACCTTACCCAAGTATTTACCGAACATCAACCTTTATAATTATTGATAATGTCTCCCAAGCTTAGTTTTTAAGTTCTTCGAGGCGCCAACACTTGGTTAAGAATTTGATTATGATTGAAGAACTACCTTATTTATCATCGGATGGGTCGTTCAGTTCGTATAAATTTTTAAAAGAATTGAAGCTTTAACATTTCTAAGTGGTTTAACTTGGTTGAATGTTGTTACTTTAAGTTAAAGTGTCGAAACAGTAAAATACTTATCAACTGGCAAAGAACTTAGTTATTACAGTATTTACTTATGGAAGAATGAAGCATTAAATACTTGTATAAATACTGATGTGAAATGAGTAGAGAAGAGCTATGAGCTTCAAAAAGCATTTCAATAATAATGAGAAGTGATTTTAGAAAAGGGCCAAAGCCATGAAGTTACAAAATATAAAAGAGGAAAAAAAAGCTTTAGTTATGGGATTCAGGGTCTACTCAAGAATCATGGGAGATATTCAACTCGAGTATCCATTGTATCTGCTTCACCATTCACCGAAGTTGATGTCTTAATCGAACTTGCAAACTCTGCTGACAAAGGACTAATGTCCCAAATAGGGAAGAGCTCTTCGGTCCTATTCAGCACCTAGTCGTAAGTAAAGGTTCCCTATTAATTTGCAAAGTAGTTATGGGATTCAGGGTCTACTCAAGAATCATGGGAGATATTCGACTCGAGTATCCATTGTATCTGCTTCACCATTCACCGAAGTTGATGCCTTAATCGAACTTGCAAACTCTGCTGACAAAGGACTAATGTCCCAAATAGGGAAGAGCTCTTCGGTCCTATTCAGCACCTAGTCGTAAGTAAAGGTTCCCTATTAATTTGCAAAGTAGTTGTAATCTTCAGTCAAATGGAAATCATACGTACGACTCTTCAGCGTCTCCTTACAAGCATTTTGAAGCTAGATCATCAGATGTTCTACCTCCACTCGAAACCCATCCAAATTAACCCTCAGCTCTTCTTTTTCCTTGTTGGCTATCTCCAAGGATTCATCCATTATCCTCTAATGATTATTTGAGACCTCCACTTTCTTTGTCAAAATATTAACCTCAGAATGAGATTTATGAACTTCATTCTTTAGTCGATTCATTTATATCTTAGAAGAATCCAACTTAATCACAACTTTAGTCTGCTTCAGCTCAATAGCTAACTTCAGTCTGGTTCAACTCAATAACTTCAGCCTCAACCTTCATGCCTCCTTGTCATCCTTTAAGGCTCTTTTTATGAACTCCTTATTTTACCTCTAAAGGTCCTTGAGAAAATCTTAGGCCACTAGGCCAACCCCCAAGGACAAGGTTATTTGCACATTACCCACCTCTAGCTGGTCCTCCACGTCATAGACGGAAATGTGATTATGTAGCTTCTCAATCTAATACTTGCATAAAATAACAAAGGCAACCCTCACTTTATCGGTGGGCATCTGAAGGACTTTGGGACAAAGTCCACCTTTTTTCCCCATTAGTCAAGCCTTGAGGGATGACCTCCATTTTGTCTTCCTCGATTGTTATGTCAAGGACTTTCAAAGGTAGATAGGGGCGTGTGGAGGCTAAAAAAGGCAATGAATGGTAGGAGCCTATGAAGACGAGGCCCTTGGTGTCTCAATATATTTCTTATTCTTGAGCCATTATTGTTGAGGTGTTTTCCCTCTCTGAGGTAATCTTAGTGAGTTGAGCCTTGTGAACTTTTTCAATTCATCCCTCTGCTAATTGTAAAAAGCATCTCTGGGCCTAAGAACCAACCTGACGGATCGACAACAGATCAAGCTTTATCTTAGCATGGTCAACTACAAATTAGAAAATGAAGAGACGTAAAAATTTGTATAAAAATGAAAAACATAGAGAATAAGATAAGGCTTAAGTTAATTACCGTTGGAGGTTATGAGTGAATGAAGAATAAAGAGAGTTCTTCGATTGATAAGGCACGAGTAGTTACGAGCTCGAATACGTAACTTGTATATTTCTTCTATTATACCTTAATCTAGGCAAAAATATTGCAGACCTACAAAATCTACAAAATTACAAATAAAACGATAAGTATCAAGGTTATAACATTATGTCTTTTAACCTTCACTTTGACTAGCAACACTTATTGACGTCCATATATCTAGATGGTATAGTCATGTCTGGATCCACAACTCCTTCCAATTCTTAATTGAACTAGGCAGGCCAACGACAAATGAGGAGTGGGCAACCCAGTGCATCATATAATACTAGCCCTTGTACCCTATGCCTTTTCTCAAGGCCCAAGTTTATAAAGAGCTGGAGCACCTGTAGAGGCATCCCTATGCACAAGGCTATCTCCCTCCACAAAAACCAAGAGCCCACCATTTGGCACTAGGCATTAGGCATTGGGTACGAGCTGGGTCGGCCTAACATATTTGCATTCAAAACCTACATGAAGAACGAGTGCAATGGAAGATACATCACCGCCTTCATAATTACTACCATACATTCTGGCCTCAAATAGCAGGCACTCCTCCAATTCAAGCGCTAGAAGTTCTATAGTGTCAAGTCCTATAATTTTCCCCAAAATTTGTCCGATTTTATTGGGTCATATTCGAAGGTACTAGCAAACCCTTACACTTAATGCTATAATCAATAGGGCCCTCCCATCTTGCCCAGTGTTCTTCATTAATACCACCGCCTAAGTCATTTTACGACTACTCCGAATGTTGGGCACCCCAATAGTGGAGTCTATTATTCTAAGGTCTCCCCCATCTGATCATGGGAGATTTTGCAAAATGACCTATGAATAGTGGCTTTTTAAGAGTTTTGTTAAAAAGTCAGTTTTACCCTTAATGAAATGGGTCATTTATTGCAGATCAAGTCCTCAATCCTTATAATTTTTTC
>CAIGRM010082296.1:0-10464 GCA_903798335.1 Fraxinus albicans | reverse complement strand
ATATCAAAATTAAAAAGTAATAATTACAATTTTAGTATCCAAACTTTTTATTCTTTTACAAATTATACTCAATTTTTTTTTTTTTTTTTTTTATGTACCACCCACAATCTCAAACCTTTAAAACTTCATTTTCCACCACACCCCACTTAATCACTTAATCTTATTAATCCCAAACCTTGAAAGTAGTTCAATTAGAAAAGTAAGTCTTCTTCACTACTATAATTCATGAAAAAAAAAATCCAGATTTTTCACATAAAATCTCAAATTATCGGTCCAAATTGCGTATTTATATACGAAAATCCTTCCAAAGGAACCACCACTGAATTTCTAGATCAAAGTTTTAATGAGAAACTCTATTAACCATTCGTACAACAACCAAAACGAAATTGAATTTGAAGACAATGCTTTTGACAAAAAGAAAAGAAAGTTGGAATCTTTCGTTTGAACTATGAGTTTATGCCTCAAAGGAGAATGTGGAGCGAGGAGGAGAGCTTTATGTTTTTGGAGGTTTGAGGGGAAAGGTATACGGAATTAGGGAGGAGAAGTTTAAGGACGGAGGATTGGGTCAAGGTTGCTGAGAAGGTGTTGGAGATGAGTGGAGTTGAGAGAACAAAGATGGAGTGTAGGAGCCAATTGGATGTGCTAAAGAACAAGTATAAGAAAGAAAGGGTCAAAGTGGAAAGTTGGCAACCGAGCAAATTGGTGTTTTTTCTAGAAAATTGATGTTTTGTTGAATATGAGGACTAGAAGCCATTGTGGGTTGGGGTGTGGGATCGATTCAGGGAAGTATGTGTTTATGAATCCGCGGGTGTAGTTGGATAGGTCTAATTTGTTGGATGAAATGAAGGACAGTCCAGGGCAGTCAAACGACGAGGATGACGAAGAGGAAGGGTTAGGAGGCGAGGAAAGAGTGGGTTAACTTGTTGGCGGAGTCTATTCAGAAGCTTGGATAGATATATGAGAAGATTGAGGGCAGTAAGAAGAAGCAAATGATGGAGTTGGAGAAGACTAGGCAAGATTTTCAGAGGGAGTTGGAGTTGAAGCTTTAAAGGTTTGGGATCGTGGGTGGTACATAAAAAAATTGGGTATAATTTGTAAAAGAATAAAAAGTTTGGATACTAAAATTGCAATTATTACTTTTTAATTTTGACATTTTTACTGTTTTTTCAAAAAATCTGACGTTATGGGAGTTTTCCGTACAAAAGGTTTCAAATATGAGGATTTTTTTGCGATTTCCAATATGTAGGGGGGTATATCACAAATAGAAACGTTTCTAGGGGGTTTTCTACCGTTAATCCTTAGATGCAACAATATTATTCTTGTAGATGTTACAATGGAAGATATGCAAATCTTCACGAATTAACATGAAACTTCATGTTTAGAAATATTTCAGCAAGCGAAAATGTAAACATAGTATACTTATATTACAAAACAATTATGTTTAGAAAAGTGGATGAAGAACGAAAATAAAACCAACAAGAAGAAATCGTCAAACTTGAAGGTTTGAACATGATTGTAAATCACTGTCCTCAAATGATATTTGCCGCCACCAGATAAGTACTTGAAGGCTTTAATGACAAATAGTATGTAAGAGTAAATAAACCTTAATCCAAGTTTAAAATCAAGCAAACAAAACTTGGAAAAGAAACTTCGAAAAACAATATAAAAAACTAGGTCCAATCTTTGATTTTGGATGTTAATGAATGAATTTGATGCTTGTGATATAATTTCAATTATGAAAACCACTCATATATATAGAATTACAATCAACATGCAAGAAAATGTGCAAAACCCATTTCAAAAGGGTGTAAAACCCTTCAAAATGAGACCAGAATTCAAAAACTCAACAGGCGAAATTTTGACAAAATGACCACTGTAATGACAACACAAGATCGGGTTGCAGCTTTAAGCATGGGTAGCCGCTCAAACCATTTTTCGGCCATTACTATTTTTGTTCTCATTTGTTTTTCTAATTGTTATTTCCATCACTTCCAAAATCACTCCTTATTGTTAATTTGAACAATATCCAACAATCTCCCTTTTGTTCAAATATAAAATGAGTACAAACTCAAGTTTAACGACACTTATGCATAAAATATGTATATTTTTCGATTTAAATCCAACCTTAGTATAAATCTCACGAAGTAATCATCAAAATCTTAGGTAACATGAAAGCTTTGAACCTATTATTACTTGTATTGATATCGGTGAAATCGTACACACCAATATCAAATATTCTAAGTTTCACACAATCTCGTTTAGTGTTTTTATGGCCTTAAGCTTCTCCTATTCATGAACTTTTAATAGAGAAACTCCAACTCTCTATTGAAGTTGCAACATCTCGAAGTTTATATAGGTAAAATTCTTGCAGTATCTTTTTCACTTTTAGAGATACTTGATCCACCGATCTGAACTTTATTAAGAGTTATAGAAACTCAATCCTCCTATCGTGACAACTGGCACTTGTAACCTAGGATAGGGTTTTAAAAGAAAAAATAAGTGCCGATTCTATGCAATTATCGAATGACTTTAAGCATGGGTAGCTGCTCAAACCATTTTTCGGCCATTACTATTTTTGTTCTCATTTGTTTTTCTAATTGTTATTTCAATCACTTCCAAAATGACTCCTCGTTGTTAATTTGAACAACATCCAATAATTTTCCATTTGTTCAAATATAAAATGAGTACAAACTCAAGTTTCATGACACTTATGCATAAAATATGTATATTTTTCGATTTAAATCCAACCTTAGTATAAATCTCACAAAGTAATCATCAAAATCTTAGGTAACATGAAAGCTTTGAACCTATTATTACTTGTCATGATATCGGTGAAATCATACACACAAGTATCAAGTATTCTAAGTTCCACACAATCTCGTTTAGTGCTTTTATGGCCTTGAGCTTTTCCTATTCATGAACTTTTAATAGAGAAACTCCAACTCTCTATTGAAGTTTCACCATCTCGAAGTTTATATAGGTAAATTTCTTACAGTATCTTTTTCACTTTTAGAGATACTTGATCCACCAATCTAAACTTTATTAAGAGTTATAGAAACTCAACCCTCCTATTCGTGACAACCGGCACTTGTAACCTAGGATAGGGTTTTAAAAGAAAAAATAAGCGTCGAATCTATCCACTTATCGAATAACTTATTGTTGCCATTTGAACTTGAAATATGCTTCTTAGTATAGTCAATTAGGTAGGGTCGCCGTCATTAGTGGATTTAATTACGGAGTTTTAACCATATCCTACTAGTTGTTCGCATTGATTCCCTTGTGAACATTTTAGTAAGCGGATCAGCCAAATTATCATTCAACTTCATATAAATAAGTGAAATTATTTCATCTTTGATTAATTTCCTCACATAGTCAAGTCTTAAACTCACATGTCTAGACTTACTATTATACACTTCATTGTATGCTCTACCTAAAGTAGCTTGATTATCACATAAGGTGGGTATAGAAGAATTATTCATTTTTCCCTAGTGAAATTTTGTATATTAGATCCCTAAGCTATTCACCTTCTTTTCCGATTTTAGCTAATGCCACAAATTCAGATTCCATAGTTGAGTGAATAATACATGTTTATTTTACCGAACTTGAGGTTCTTTTATTCTCACCAACACTAGATATTTAGCCAGTATCGGTAAATCCTTCTAATATTGTCGGAAGCCTAGAATATTGGAGACATTGGTCCTTGGTTTTCTTCAAATAACCAAGAACCCTCCCGATAACCTTCCAATATTCTTTACTTGGATTGCTAGTAAACCGACTAAGTTTACTAATTGCAAATGCTATGCAGGTCTTGTGCATTGCATAGCATATATTAAACTCTTCATAGCACTTGCATACTCAAGTTGTGCTATAGCTCTTCCATAATTCTTTATAAGTTTCAAATTTGGATCAAATGGAGTATTAACTTCTTTAATGTTCAAGTGTTTGAACTTATTAATCACATTCTCAACATAATGTGATGGCTTAACATATAACTCCCACTAATTTTGGTGACTTTGATACCTAGTACGGTATCCACTTGGCCAAGATCTTTCATTTTATATGTAGAAAATAGACACCTCTTTATTTCTTTTATAACTTGCATTTGATTGCTCACAATCAACATGTCATCTACGTATAAACAAATGAGCACAACATGATTATCACAGACTTTTGAATATAAACATTTATCAACACTATTATGTTTAAATCCAAAAGACATTATTGCTAAGTCAAACTTTTCGTTCACTTTCTTTGGTGCTTGTTTTAATCCATATAAAAATTTTATTAGCTTGCATACTTTATCCTCATTTCCAGTTGTTCCATATAAATGTTCTCATCGAGATCCCCGTTTAAAAATATCGTTTTAACATCCATTTGATATGTATGCAAATTATAGATTGAAACTAAAGCGAATATAATCCTACTTGATGTTATTCGTGCAACTGGTGCATACATGTCAAAGTAATCTATTCCTTTTTATTTTTTGTCGATATCCTTTAGCCACTAATCTAGCTTTGAAGGTATTAAGAATATTTTCCACATTGTACTTCCTTTTAAATACTCATTTGTAGCCTATGGGTTTGGATCCAGGTGGTAAATCGAATAATTTTCAAGTGTTGTTTAATATTATTGAACCAATTTCATCATTTACATCATCCTTCAAAAGGTGCTATCTCTAGATGTCATTGCTTCTTGATAAGTTTTAGGATCGGTTTCCACTTGAAGAAGATACAAAGTAGTTTTTCTGACACTCTTCTCATTTCTCTCAACTAAATAGAAAGAAATAAGTTGAGAGTCTAATTTATCTGGTTCTAACACTTTCTTCTTTCGAGCTCTTTTGCTTATGAGAAGTTCATTTGTTTCAATATTCTCGGAAGATGTTTCTACTGTGACCTTGTAGGGCTAGGAATCTCCACTTGAAGTTCCCTTAAAGAATTATTATCTGAAAATAATGTATTCTTAAAGAACTCTATTTTACTGGATTCAATAATAACATTGGTTTCTACGTTCAATAAACGACATGTCTTGCTATTTTGGACATATCCTACAAAAGGGTATTTGTTCCCTCTAGGACTCAATTTAGTCTTTTTAGGATTTGTGTTCTTACTATAAGCTAGACACCTCACACTTTGAAATAATCAATGTTTAGTTTTCTCCCTTGCCACAATTCATATGGAGAAACTTTAAATCTTTTAAAAGGAATCTTATTAACTTAATGACATGCACTTATTAAAGTTTTACCCCATAAATTAGATGACAACTTAACACTTAATAACATAGCATTTATCATTGCAACTAGTGTCCTGGTCTTTCTTTCAGTAAAATCATTTTGTTTGAGTGTTCTAGGTGCACTACATTGATGTATTAGGCCATGTTGTTCATAAAAAGATTAAATTCACTAAAAAAAATATTCACCTCCCCTATCACTTTTAAGAATTTTAATCTTTCTATTTAATTGATTTTCTACTTCGGTTTTGTACATCTTAAACATGTTAAATGTTTCATCCTTATGTTTCATCAAGTAGATATAGCAAAATTTTCAACACTATGAAGAGGTTTCTTAATCATTTTAGACTTAATACATAATTCACATTTATTATATTCTATATTTTCACATGAAATCATTCTGATTTTAATCATTATTTTTAAAGTAAAAAAAACAATATGTCCTAATTTATCATGCCATAAAGAAATAGACTCAACAACATAATCTAAATTTGTAGTTTTGTTGGTATTATTGCCAATAGTACAAAATTTGACCATTTCATCACTAGAATAGCATTTTTCAACAAATATACCATTCCGAAAAAGTATAAGTTTGTCCGACTTATATGAAGACTTTACTCCCTATTTGTCCAAAAAAAATCACTACTTACAAAATTTCTATTCATATCCGGTACATGCAATACATTTATTAATGTGATTTTTTTGCTCGATGTAAATTGTAAGTCTGTGCTTCCTTTGCCAACAACTTTTGATTGTACTTCATTTCCCATTCGAATGTGTTCATCATCCTCTTCTTGATAGATTTTAAAAAGGGATCTATCATAGTGCTCATGTATGGTGGCACAAGTATCATATCACCATTCTTGAACCTTTCCTTTGACTAAATTCACAATGCTCACGATAGCAATGATGTTTTCAATGGCGTTCACTTTGCCTTCTTGCATTGATTGTTTGCGATATCTACAATCCCGAGTATAATGTCCGAATTTGTCACACACATAACAAGAAACTTTGAATTTCTTCTTGTTTTTTTAATTTTTGTTGGAGTTTGTGGATTTCCTCTGCTTGAAATTCTTATTGTATTTGTTTGGATGATCCACGACATCGGCTTGAGAAGTGCCCTCATGAGAATGTTCATTCCCATCTCGTGCCCTTGACTCCTCCTCAATTCGGAGATATTTTAAAATTTCTTCCAAAGAATAATCTTGGGAATTGTGAAAAATTTTCATCATATAACATTTCCACGAAGATGACAATTTCACAATGATTGTACCAACTTGGAAGGTTTCGGGAAGATTAATCTTCACGACCTTCATTTTATTGACAATGATTTGCAACTCAAGGACTTTTCCTAAGGTAAGTTATCCAAAAACTCTGAAATCAAAATACTTAGAAATAAGAAACTTTTTGGTACCTTCATCCTCGGCCTTGTATTTGGTTTCCAACTATTCCCATATCTCCTTTGTCGAGTTGTTATTTATGTAGGGATCATTGAGGCGATCAAAGAGAGCGTTCAGAGTGTGTCCTCGACATACCAATTCATTTTCTTCTCTCTTCTTCCTATTCGATATTGTTTTATCGGTGTCATTTGGGGTTGGTTCTAGCAATAGCGCCAAGTCTAGATCCAAGGTATAAAAGATCTTCAAAGTTGTAAGAAGAAACTTCAACTTGTCCTTCCATCTTGTAAAGTTCGACCTGTCGAATCTGTCAAGTCTTACAAGGTTTTGATTCATCATTTTTATTGTAGCCATGGTTGTTTGTTTCTCCATATTCAAACTATCGTTTGAGATTGTTGAGAAAAGTGGATGAAGAACGAAAATAAAATCAACAATAAAAAATCGCCTAAATGGAAGGTTTGAGATACGATTATGAAGCACTGTTCTCAAACGATTTTGCCGCGACCGGGATAAGTGCTTGAAGGTTTCAATGGCAAATAGTTTGCAAAAGTAAACAAATCTTAATTCAAGCTTGAATCAAGCAAACAAAACTTGAAAAATGAACTTTGAAGAATAATTAAAAAAACTAGGTTTGACATTTGATTTTGGATGTTGATGAATGAATTTGATGTTCGTGATATAATTTCAATCATGAAAACCATCACACACACACACACACACACACACACACACATATATATATATATATACACACACACACAATCACCATGCACGAAAATGTGCAAAAACC
Organism: Fraxinus albicans; assembly: GCA_903798335.1. NCBI lineage: Eukaryota > Viridiplantae > Streptophyta > Magnoliopsida > Lamiales > Oleaceae > Fraxinus > Fraxinus albicans. The sequence goes on along the minus strand of CAIGRM010082296.1, from coordinate 3,051 downwards.
AAGCCAAAAGTTTTACACCCCTTCAAAACGACATCAGAATTCAAAAATCCAACGAGCAAAATTTTGTACTGGGCAGCCGCTCAGTTCAACAAAATGGTCACTGTAATTGCAACAGAAGGCTCAGAATTAGTTTCCTAAGTTACTCTCTCTCTCATTTATCTCTTTATAATTATTTAGGTTGTGTTTGATACACAACAAATTCCTTGGAAAAGGGAAAAAGTTTTCCATTTTCCAAGAAAAAGCATGTTTGATGAGCCAAAAAAGGAAGGGAATTGATTTTCTTGGGGGAGAGGCCACGCACCTATTTGCCATGTTTTTGGAGAAAATGAATTCATTTTCTCAGTTCACGTATTTTTTTTTTGTTTTTTTTAATTTTTTGTAATGGAAACAAATTTCATAACTAATTTTCAAAAAAAATTTCACTTTAATGGATAATTTTCGTGTAAAACAAAATCAAACGAACTCTANCTATTTGCCATGTTTTTGGAGAAAATGAATTCATTTTCTCAGTTCACGTATTTTTTTTTTTGTTTTTTTTAATTTTTTGTAATGGAAACAAATTTCATAACTAATTGTCAAAAAAAATTTCACTTTAATGGATAATTTTCGTGTAAAACAAAATCAAACGAACTCTAAATTTTGATTAAAAAAATGATTTTTTAGGAAAAATAATAAAATTCCTTTTTTTTTTTTTTTTTTTACTTTTTGACAATAGAAACAAATTTTATAACCAATTGTGGAAAAATTATCATTTTAATGAACAATTTTCATGTAAAAAAAAGCCAAACGAATAGAAAATTAAAAAATTTTCGAATCAAACACACTTAAAATCATTTTCTCTGCAAAACATTTTTTAGGCAAATCTTTTCCCTGCAAAACATTTTCTTTCCACCCATTTTCCACCCTTACAATCAAACGGACCCTTAGAGATTATTTTGTATAAATTGATGTGGAGGGCATACTAATAATCACTCATTTTTCCCATGAAAGTTTGCAATTGTAATGTATAAATTGATGAAGGTGAGGATTGAAGGAAGTTTACACATGACGGGAAAACAGAATTTACATGCCTCACACTCAATTTAACACAAGGATAGAAAAATATCAGTAAATCATGCAGATTGGTAAAAAACTCTCCATGATCAGTTTTCACTTGAAGAACATACGGAGTAGCGTTTGTGACACTCTTCTCATTTCTCTCAACTAAATAAAAGAAATAAGTTGAGAGTCCAGTTTATCCGGTCCTAACACTTTCTTCTTTCGAGCTCTTTTGCTTCTGTGAAGTTCATTTGTTTCAATATTCTCGGAAGGTGTTTCTACTGTGACCTCGTAGAGCTAGGAATCTCCACTTGAAGTTCCTTTAAAGAATCATTATCTGAAAATAACATATTCTTAAAGAACTCTATTTTACGGGATTCAATAATAACATTGGTTTCTAAGTTTTATTAATGACATATCTTGTTATTTTGGACATATCCTACGAAAGGGCATTTGTTTAATCAACACGCGTGGTTTGCTTGCCTCTTTGTGTGTACTCTCCCAAAAAAATCACTTATTACAAAATCTATTCTCACAAAATGAGGCTCAAACAGAGGCTAGACAATTCATGCAGCAAGAGTTGGTTTGTTATTCGGGCAGAGTAACTGACTACTATATAGTAAGCATTCAAAGAAACCATCAGATCAAAATTTGTGAGAACTCTGGTAAATGATCAATCGTGCATTACTTTATGCTAGAATTGACAAGGCCACAAACATATAAATTTGTTAATAACAAAAACAAAACATGAAAAGCTGTTGTTGTCTTTAATTTCTAGAATCATAAGCTTCTTATCTCAACTTTTATTATTAACAGACAGTTGCATGCATCTTTTATTTTCGTCATAAGAATAAGGAAAAAACATCAGTACTTTCAAAGGACGTATGCTGGGCAGCAATTTGTGGTGAAAATAGCGGTTGTATTACATGTACATAACAACTCAAATAATTGTTTATCAACAAGTGATATGGCGAGATTTAACTGGATTAAAATCTCATCAATCAAATAACATCTCAACTTACATTTTGATACCTCATTATTATATAAAATATTATGTAAATAGTTATGTACGAGAAGTAGCACTTTTCTTCTCTTTCTTTTGCCATCCAACACCTATAGATGACTCTAGACCTAAAATAAGTTCTATCTGAAAGGTGGAAAATTCAGTAATGAATTATAAATTACAAAAAGATAAGAGTCAATATATAGCTTAAAACAATTCAGATAAGCTGTAAAATATGAGTTTCCATGCACTTCAGCTTGACCCGTCAACATTGGTATAAGCCAATTTTGCAAACTTCTCATGTAAACAGGCTCCTGAAATCCTAGAAATAGCATTGTGTTTGGATATTTTAGAATGAACTTCACTGACCATAGCCATCCTGACATTCATACAAAAAAGCAATAAGAGCATACCAAAGGTCACGGGTTCAAATCACTTGCCAGTGCTTTCTCGGTTGAGCCCGTCACACCAGGCTTGCCTAGTGCGGTTTAAATCTCCCGTGTGGTTTGCGGGTTACTGCACATGGAGCAGGGTTTACCTAGTGCATGCACCCATAATGGTCGGACCTCCGCTGACGAGTAGCGACTGCGAGTTTCCACGTCAAAAAAATAAAATAAAATGCAATAAGAGTAAATATGTGCACAAGATATTGGCTTTTATCCCAAAGTAAATAGTAAAATTATGAATAAAATAATGTTCAAATCCCGGACCGGTTGTGTTCCTCAACAACCACACTGTGGGATGCCGTTTCAATAATTGCTTTTCATTTTAAAGAAATATTTACATGATAATAATTTTCAAAGGAAATTGTATTATTTGGTAACTCATCTGATTTTAGAAAGTAAATAAATAAATTGATATCTGGTACAGATCCATAATACTCTCAGTTGGCCACAAAAAAATGTGGGATAAAATAAAGGTGAACCAAAGTAATAGATGAAACCGAAGGCCCGTATTCACACGGTTTCCTTAAATCGAATTCGCCGCCTCACCGGGGTGCACGAGGTTTT
>CAIGRM010082278.1:0-10244 GCA_903798335.1 Fraxinus albicans | reverse complement strand
CCTTAACAGAAAATGTTGTTTAGCGGCTGATTGCCAAAAGCCAGCTAGCACAGGTGAATACCTACCAAAATATATGTTTGTCGGGAAACATAGAGATTCTTACTTACCAACAAGAAGTTCGATAAATGTTAAGGCGCCAAATCCCCCACCAAAATATTGGGGCCAAAAAGTAAGATGCTCACCGAGCCATTACATATGGTTAGCAAATATGTCAAGTCCAGGTCTGCTAGTAATACTTTTGGTCGGTAAATGTTATTTTCATTGGCTAGTTTTAGGTACGTCGAAAAAAAAAAGTGGTTGGAAAAAACAATTTACATTGACTTTTTAACTATCAAACACAATATTAATGTCCGGTGGGCGTCCCACTTAAAAGGTTGAGAATATGAATACACATTTGATAAAAGTTTTAGACTCCAACTAGAAGTTACCCTTTTTATTTTATCAGTCAAGTATTATTATTATTATTTTTTTACTTGTGCCAATATAAGAACTTTTTAGTTTTGTATAGTTTTTGATTAAATGATATTTACAATTTAGTACATGATAATAAAAGATAGTTAGTTTTGTTAGACGTAGTGGAAATGTCAGCAACAATTAAAGTTTGATTTTTGAACGAATCTGGACGCATCAAGTCAGGCAAGTTGAGTCCAGATTGCTAGTCCATTTAAATTTGGTCTTAACACAATTAATATGCAGCTTGGATAGTCGCATAATGCTCTAAAATTTTTCTATGTATAGCATGGTGTACACCACCCTCACATGTGAGGGGGCCCACCATGAATAAAAAAATTGTGGGCCCTCTCTATGTGAGGAGAGTGTACACCATCTTGTACAAGTATTTTGTACATGTAGCAGAATAAAATGTCACTAAACAAAATTTAATAAAAAGGAAAAATATCTTGCTATTTAATATAACTTTGATTAAACTTTTCAAAGTGTACCTTAATTAACCACAAGAGTTTTGCTATGGGTACATAATGTTTCACGTAATGGCCACATGGTCACCAACAATTGGGAGGTGCCTGTGTGGGCCCAAGCACCCCCCAATTGTTGGTGGCCATTATGTGAAACATTATGGGTACCATTATGTACTCATAGCTTAATCCTTAACCACAAAGCACCAACTAGAAACCAATTCAATTAAGGGATACATGTGTTTGATAACCGTGCAAGCGAAAATTTTGAGATAAAAAATGATAGAAAAATTTCTAGAGATTTTTTAAACTTAGAACACTCTAAAAGAATAAATTACACATCATAAAATGAAAAAAAATGTTCTATGCATGAATCAAAATTGCGGCTCTTCCAATTAATTTGAAATTGCAGAGCTAACACGTGATTTTCACCTATTTCCCACCGCTATCAAACAATTAATGTACAAACATGTAAGCTAAAATAATTGAATCTAGTTGTTGGCTTTTGGTGGCCCTTCAAAGCGAATGTAGTCATACATAACACCGTTGAAAGGATTTTCGCTTCTTGATTGCTTTAGATATATCGTATTTCTTCCATGCACGAGTTGAGATCCTGATACATTGACGGAATACAGCGAGTATAATCCATGAATTCCATGTCTTGCAATTGCGTTATCCCTACCTATCAACCTCGTAGTGAAATGAGGATGCGTTGCGTTTGGGTTATTGATCCGAACCTATAAGAAAACATGAGTAATCATTATCTATGTAATTAACCATTTTTCATCTAATGAAATCAAAATTTTAAGCAACCATACTCGTATTTCAGCATAACTGGCAGAAGCTAGAGCTATCTGGAGCGTATAAGTTCCTCTCCTCCTCACATATTTTAAATCAAACAAAACTTGCCATGTGGTTGCTTCAAACTTGTCGCCATTATTCATTCTCCTGAACGTTCAAACTTATGATTAGGAATTAATTTCCAAGAATATCTAACCTATAAACAAAATGATCATTAAAGAATATGCTAAATACCTATTGACATGGGCAAAGAACCAATCTTTTCTGTAATCACTGATGCCTACTGTGTAAACTAGATCTTTATCAGGGTACAAATCTGTATATCGATTCCACAAACCGTACTGTCTATACCTGAGTGTAAAGAAGATGGTTAGTAGTCATCTTTTAAGAAATTATTGAAAATAAATCAAACAACAGTGGTGTTCATTTAATAGAGAGGTTACTTCTCTGTGTGGTTTATAAATAAATGGTTCCTGAACTGAGGCGCTGGATCAGGCACATAAAACTCAGTAGCAGTACGATCAGGGATTCCAATTTCCCATAGGGTCGGACCATTTCTTGGAGGATTATATACAAGATTGCCGAGTTGAATTTGGCTTCCTGTACCAAAAATCGTGTTTTTAGTGATATATGTTTGATATTTTTTCAAATCGCGTGTAAAGAATTATATATAAATCATATAAGTATTGAGAATAAAACCTGGTTTGACGACTATATCAATTTCATATTTATAGTCTCCCATCACTCCTGGGACCCAAGCGTTCAAGCTATATTTGCCTCCTCTAACGGCTTTTATTGTAAAATACCCATTTTCATCGGTTTGACTCCAAAATTGATAACCCTAATAATAGTAGTGATTATAAAATCATTAATACCACGCCATGACGCCAATATGCTTTTTTGGAAATAGTTATAGAAATAGATTTAAATATAACCTTAGTGTCTGTTTGCCAAGATCCGACATCTCCCGGTGGAGCTAACCCCACATATGCTGATTTTGCAGGCATGAAATGTGGATTAAGGTACATGTCACGGACTAATAATCGACCGTTAATGGTACCCCGTTGATTGGCATGAGGGAAATCTTCTGAACGTGGAAAGTCATATGGCCACTTTTGGGTTTCTTTTTGCATCTGATTTGAGTAAGGATTTACAAATTTGAGTTAGGTTGGTAAAAATATAAATGAAAAAAAATAATGTTTTGTTGCGAGAGATTACCTGTTTTTTAGCATCTGCCCAAAATCCTGAGTTGAGATATATAAAAATTGGGCCAAACACCTTTTTCCACGGCTCTCCATTTCGTAATCTAATCCCGAAATCAGAACCAGCATAATGACCACTGAAAAATATCTGAACATGGATAGTTCAAAAGGAATTAATGAATGAGAAAGTGTGAGTTCAATTTTTAGACTAAAATTATTGATGAGAACCTGTATTTTCTAAAGAAGAAGATGAATTAAGCAAGATTCAAGAACTACTTACTGCTAAAGAAGTTGGGCCAACATGAGATGTAAGATCATTTTTTATTGGACCACCAGCACGAAATTCATTACTTGGAGTTATCACCCAAAACCCTACGTGTGGACGAGAGCTAATCCACCCGTGCACCAAACTATCCTTGTTGTCGTATGAGTACTGATACTTGTCATCGACCTAATCAATAAATTTCACTCGCTTGATGTATCATTTAACGGGAAAAAAAGGGAGATAGATACTGTGGCACAACACTACCAACTTTATGACATGTAAGCAATGGTTAGACACCTACCTTGGCTTCGAGGGTTGGATTGCTAGGATTTGTCAACAAAACGGCTTCTCTATAGTCGAGCACTCGACCTCCTATACGATCATAGTCTGTTGGCATGGGTGTTTGTATGTTGTCTGATACAGCCATATAATGGAACCTACATATACAATACAATTAAATTAAATTATATATGAGTTTTCTTCACCAATTACTGAGCTTGTAACGCATTGTAAAGTTACTAATTCTCGAATCTTACAGGTCTTGGTGAAGCTTGAAAGTAATCCTTGCTTCATCAATATTTAGATCAGGCCATCCCTTCAAATGTTCCATTGTTGCATAAGAATAAAAACCAGAAACACCGCGCAACAATATATACCTGCAAAATATTTTATTAGTAGGCACGGTACTCTATTGAGTTTTCGAATATATATGATATCTTTATTAATAAATTAAAAGCTACCTTTTATCGATATCCAAGGGAATAGAGTAGCTACGAGAAGAATTCCAAGTTGTCTTGAATGAAACTTCTATCATATCTTCCGTTTCTTCTATAACTTTGAAACTTGTCCCTTGAATCCTGCATAATTTTTATTGATGGGTAGATGAAATGAATACATTTCCTATAGCATGTTCTATTACATAAATAAGTACAGTGTACATGTAATAAACTTAGAATTCTAAAATACCCAGATTTCTTCGAACTTACGTGTCGAAATAACTTTTGCTCTCATGTGGCCTACTCCATACAATGTCCCAATACCTAGATATACAAATCCATTTAAAGCACTTTAGTAAAAGAGGATTATAAAAATTGTTCGGTAATTCTTGATGAATATATAGCAATGGATATTTGTTTTTCTAGGTTTACAATTATTTCGTACTAGTTTCGAAGCAACTCACCCTCTACTCGATTCTTTAAAACGATTCTCTAGTACATTCTCAGTATTTTTGTATTGTATTCCCGCGATGTAACCACTTGGAGATAATAATGTGAGTTTAACAATGCCATTGTCCAATATCACCTGCATAAAATACCTTTAGTCAATTTGGATTCAAGTAAGTGTCATCTATATTTCATGGGATTTATGAAATTAAACAACAAATTTTTATGCTCGTCTTTTTTTTCTTTTCTTTTTCCTTTTTGATAACTGTGTAAAGTACCTCTGAATGACGAAAAAGAAACATATAGAGTGCGTGTTTGCTACATTTTAAATGACATTACAATATATAGAGTTTTAAATTTATTAGGAAACATATATAAAAGCTATGTGGGAAATTTAGGCTTACACGATCACCCCGTTTATACAGTTTGAGTGGAGAAGATGACATCTGTTCACCTTTCTTTGGAATCCATCTGCAAATGTGATTATTCAATACTTTACGTAAGCAGTTGACAAATTAATAAGAAAAACTGTAACCTATCTAGTAGAATAATGGGCTGTCTAACATAAAGTTTTTGTTCTCTTAATTTCCTAACAACCGTGCTGTTCAAACAGGGTCCGAAATCGACCTAAAAACAGGGCATCACCTCAGCCCTAGATTTGAATTCATGTGGGACACCTTTTTTCCAAATCAGGGGTTGAGGTGCCCTCTATTTTTGGGTCTGTCCTTGACCCTTGACGAGCAGATTAATTCATTTCCTAAATGCCATATGTTTTTCAACAGTAAAATGATGTCAGTTCAATTTGTGGAGTTGGCAACAAATCCAATAGGGCAAGAAAATGGGTATTGAATAGTAGTTGGATGCCTAATATCCAACTGCCTTGGACTGTTAATGCAGTACATGATGACTTTGCAAATAACTTATAATATTACTAGATGTTTTTATTAAATACTTCATGTCCTTGTTTGAGCTTCATTTTTCCATCAAAATGAATTTTTGAATATTGATTTGACCACATTTTAACTACACATTCTTCAATAAAAAAAATATTACACGCAAATTCAAATTTTTTCTTATTTTTTAACGATATATTTAAAATGAATTTTTTGGGAAAAAAAAAAAAAAAAAAAATAGGGCTCAAACAAGCCCTATATGTTTTTCTGGTTTTATACATGCAGGAATACTACTAAAAAAAAAGGCTGTGAATCTGCAATTATTTTCATAAATATGATGCCATGCATCAAAATTAACTGAAAAAAAAAATAATCCGAAGCAAGAGATTGTTTCGTAATAAGCAAACCTGTTAGAGGCGTTGGCAGCAGAATCAACATGCAAGAACAATGAAAACGCGATTGCAAGACATCCTAAAACCAAAAACCTTTGTGCCCTCTCCATATTCGCAACAACTAAAGAATCTGATAACCAAATATAGCAGGAGAGTCATGTCTCAGAGTATAAAACAAATTGAATCAAAAAGATTAACGTTCGAGGAGAATATCTGTACGCTAATTGCATCATATCAGCTCATACAGAATCATGAACAGATGTAATAACATAAAGAAGACAGCGTGCAAGATTGAGAAATACCTTGAAGAAAACAAGCAACTAATTTGACACTGAGAAAGCTAATTAAATAAATGGATCATAGGTTGGTTGCATATTATTGAGTTCCGCTTAGGCTATGTTTTTGCTCACAATGAAAAATGAAACAAGAAAGTAATATAACGTCATCAAAATCACATAACATAATTTCACTATAAGACACTAGAAAATGGCTGGAACTCTTGAATACATCAAATCTGTCATGTTACAGCATATCGAGACCGATTAAAAGGAGCATATTATTGTCACGGAATCACGTATGAGTGACGCTCATCGAAAACTTGTAATGTTTTCACTAGCATAGGAATGATGCAAATTAGTATCGAATAATAGAAAAGCAACATAAAAAAGGGATTACCGTGAAGAAGATACGATCACATGAAACTCGACAAACTCTCTCTCCCAATGCTTATAGTAATTTTTGAGGTTCAAGACAATAGTAAACCAGCATATTTATAATCGAATTATCATCATAATTTGACCTTACATGAAATCATACGTTGACTTTTGAATATATTAGGTATTAATTTAGGTACATATTTCCCCTAATTAATTCTGAAAAGTCGATTGAATTGGCGCATACAAAGGAGAATTTCCCTTTTCTACACGACTGTAAGATAAGGTTGTTTAATGTTTAGTCCTAATTGGTCTATGTTCTAACCAATTAATGAAGAAAATATAAGATTATTTAGGCACCCCACTAATTTGTCAAATAGTTCTGGAAGTCCATTGGTGGAGTTTTCAAAGCTACAGTTTAGGTAGTTTTGGCCATTTCCCAGTATTTCCTTTGATTTTCTAAATTTAATAATAATAAATAGCCTCTATTATGTAATAAAATTTCTCAATTCTAATTTAAATTTGTTAGGTTAGTTTTTAAAAATTTTAATACAAAATCATTAAATAGGGTGAACCATTATGGCATGAACTGGGCTTGAGAAACATACGAAACCATGAAAATTTTCACCACCTAAAACTCGGCCCAACATGCATCAAATGTAGCTCTTGTTAGGCCCAGTCATGCATGTACAAACACGGCCCATCTTGTAATATGTATAGCACCTAGTACTCATCGTTTACAGCTAGAACTATTAGGTTATCTAATCCTGTTTACTCTCCTAACTAACTTTTGTTTCTCACTGTTAAAATTGGTCCAACAAAGTGTCATTGGTGTTCTTTTCGATCTCCACGCATTTACTTGCGCCTACCGTACTCCAATTTGTTAGTTTCCACTGCTTATTCAGGATTGAGCCTTGGGATTTGACGATAAACTTAAAAGGCTACCAAATCCCACTACCTTATTAATTAAAGCTCATTATCTACTCATGTATATTAACTAGAGATTTTAGGGTTTAGTACCAAAATGTATATTTCATCTTGAAAAGTTATCTGCATCAAGTATAATATTCTCCTGCAAACGAAAATAATGTCGGCTGGGACAGCCCACAGAAAGTGCTAGACCACACATTTCGGCCAACTGCATCTCATCCAACTCCAAAATTCTCATAATCTTTCAGCTATAAACACCCAATGAAACACTATTTACTATCCATGCAGAATATATACACTAGCCGGAGCTTGCTCCTAACAACATTTTCTGTCTTAAAAAATGGCCACTATCATCCTATCAGTTCCATAGTTTCCTTTACTCTCACCACCTCTATCAAATTGCTGGCAGAATATCTTTTGCTTTGCAGCTAACCTGTAATTCTATTCTACAATCATTTTCCATTGTTTGAATTGATACTACTCTATCCCTTTGCCTTGAGAAATCCTAGATTTTAGGCCACTTATTTCCTACTTCAGTAATAGATTTTCTTCTTTAAAGCTTAAGTACTTAAGAAAAAATAAGGGAAGATTCAATACTGTGGAGATTAGGAGAAGTGTTTATATAGAGCAACAAACCATCAATAAATATATAAAACTTAGAGAAAAGGAAAGAAGGGATAGAATGACCTCAACAGTAGATCAATAAGTAGCCTCCCATAATCATCTCACAAATACAGAAGCAAGCACTTCAATTATCTGTAAAACCGCGAAGAAATTTTTTATTTATTTTTTGAATAACCGTGGATGTCCGGACCAGTTTACGCGCACCTCGATTAATCCCACGGGGCCTGTAGTTTACGGGTGGGTACTCGCCTCAGTGGCCCAGAGGGGATTTGAACAGGTAAAACCGTGAAGAAATCCAACCAACTAGTGCAGAACTAAGATGGAGGACGCGAAAGAAAACGAACAGTTGAGATTTTGGGCAGTGGTAGATTATCCTTTGCTGCCTTTGGGACAGATAGATGGCTTCGTCGGCAATGGAAGCAATGTGGCCTTGAGCAGGTTCAGAATGACTTTACACAATGATGGTAGCTAGTCGGTACAAATAGGAAAAGCCAATAAACTTATGGAAAATAACGAATTCTTTCAGACTTATAGGTGTGAAATTGATTTTTTGAATCCTCCACTGTCTACCCTTGTGAATCTTGAAGGGAAAATTACAGGCAAATTGTAACATATTAATTATTACCATTAATAGGTACGTGATTTCCAGTCATTTTATTTTAGGAAATCTAAATAATTTAATTAGGATTTCCCTCATTTTACAGAGTATCACCGAATATAAAACATTCCTGAAGATTGTCATGAAAAATTTAGTTGGTTGTAACTTTGTCGATGTATTAGATAACGATGTTTTAATGTAACATTTACGGTAATTGCTTGCTGCAGTTTTATGTTGAATTACAAGTTGTAAATAATCAGTATTATTACAATGGTGAAATATGATTGTAAAATTTCTCGTGAAATTTTGATATTGAGAGGTAGAAAATAGATTTAGCACGCCACAGTAATCGTTATAAAATCCGATTAGGGATAGAGATATAACTAATTGCTTTGTGTGATCGTAAATTGAATATTTGTATTTTTCAAATATTTTTGTATATTCGCATACTCCATGGAGATATCACAAGGTCGTACGTAAAATTCGATTTAATTAGAGAATGTTAAGCATATATATAAATTAGAAATATTGATAATCAAATTTATTCCAGTATTGTCAAAGATTTAAATGGTAAGAAGTGAGGTTAAATAAAAAAAAAAAGTATAAAAATTATAAGTCAAAATTCAATAATACAACAATTTTAACGGTAAGATGTTCCATTTATTACTTAATTAATATAACTATCCTTATCAAGAGTAATTATATTTTTATAGTGGAACCTGTATTGGACTTTCTAGACAATTAATTTGCCTATTAATTTAAATTTAATATCATTAATAGTTTTAATAAACTTGAATTAAATTATACGATATATCTTGTTTTTTTTTTTATCGGGATTAGATGTAAATTCTCTTTCCAATAACTGCATTTTTGTGAAATTTAATATTAAAAAAATAAAATGTTCGAACAGCATATTGTGATTTTAATTGGTAAACTAAAATAAATGATTTAAATAAGTTGAAAAGATAAATAATAAGTTTTAATAATTAATTAGCACAAAATTTGCCAAATTAAGTGTCATTTAGGTTGGAATTAAGGATCTATACTTAAATTACTTACCTCTCATACATATATGCTCCGGAAACATAATGAATACATATATGCACCCGATTCTTGTATTTTGGAAATTGTGAGTTGATATAAGGTATGAGATTTTTAATATTATTTTGTTGAATTGTTGAAATTGAATTCAAGCCAATCATTATATATATATATATACACGCGCGTAAATTTGTGTCAGCATGATTTTACTAAATTATGTAATAATAGGAAACTATTATTTTAATAGTTATTAAATTGATTTGCATATATTTAGTTGATGATGTCCCTTTTATGTTGGATTCCAATTCACGTTTATGGAATTTAACACTTTTGTTCGCACGTTGATAATAATAATAATAATAACAATAACAACAACAATTAATTTTTTTGAATAGAACTAAGTTATGACTTAATATTTGAGGTTAAATCCACTGGTGGTCATCCAACTTTATACTTAGTGTCACAATGACTACCCAATTTAATTTTATTTTACTAAGACCATCCAATTTCATATTCACTATGCCTACCCAATTTCCTATAACATTTCATCATGGTTACTCAACTTATTTTTACCATTTTCATTAATTTTAAAATGGGTAAAACGGTAACTTTACACTATATATATATATATATAATAAATTTTAAAAAATTAAAATAAAAACTTATTTTAAAAAAAAAAAGTTACTTAGAAAAATAAAATAAAATAAAAAATTATTTAAATAAATATTTTTAAAATAAAATAAAAACTTATTTAAAAAACGTTTTAAA
>CAIGRM010082277.1:0-19811 GCA_903798335.1 Fraxinus albicans | reverse complement strand
GGGTCAACATATATAACTTTTGTTTGGTGGGGGTTAAAATTAATTTTGTCATTAATTGACTTAAAATTAGTTATTGAATTCAATCAAAAGTGGTCATAGTTTTTTGTGGATGTAAACTGTGGCTCTCAAATGAACCCTCTCACATTTTTCCCTCTTCTTACGAAAATCTGACACTTCGCTTGTGCGTTTCACATTCAAAACCTATCTAATTTTAACCCCCAAATAGGCAGATAGCGTTAGCATTTTACCTTACTATTTTGATTTAGAGGTCAATGTCATATTGACATTTTGTACTGCATAAGTCAATATAGTTAGGCACCCCTGTTTTTTGCTGGCTTTCTTGATCAGATATTGTGTATGGATTTTCTTTCTGATCCTAGATTTCGAGTGTGATTTGATAGGTGGGTCGTCTCAAAATCTTGATTTGTGGTAAAAGACTACATCTTTTTGTTGGTTTGATCCAATCTGAGTGATGAGCTGTCTTCGATTATTGAATCGGTATTGAATAGTGGAACTGAAGACACAGTTGAAAGATGCGGCGACGGGCGGCCGATTACCGGCGCCCGGCTCGAAGGAGGTTGTCATGTTGGATCTGGGGGCTTCTTGTGATATTTTCAGTTGCAGGTTTTGCTTTGTTTGTTCTTCATCATAATCAGCACCAGGAGGATCATGTGGAGCAGACTGCTTTAGTAAGTATAGAACCAAATTATTTCCCGATTGCATCGTGTTCCTTATTATTTCCTGTAATCTTTCCTAGATTGTGCATAGACTATTTCCATTTTGGGTTGAATGTTTTACCTATTTAATGGAGTAGAAAAACTCCCAAATAAATATTTAAAATAAGATACTAGGGAACTTTTCTAGCCTTCAGATGCTGCATACTGCAATGTTCAAATAGATATTAACCTTTCGATTTCCTTGTTTGGGGTTCACAGCAATATTTCCATGATCTGGGAAGTTGATTCTTCCGTAGTTATCACTACAGCACCGTGGGATGTTTCTCATAATGTTTGCCGTTGTTTTTTGTTAATTGCTTTTGTTCTAGAGACTAATAATAGCTACCTACTAGATAAGCTAGAATGTAGCCTCGCTCTTTAGATTATGTTTTAGATGTAGTTGGAGCAAAAATAGGAAATCTTAGATTCGTTCTGTAAACATTATTGCAATCTGTCTGGAGGTTTTTGGAAGCATACATATCAACGAGTCTTTGGGGCGTTGTTAAGAACTCAAAGATATCTTGTGGGCTACTACTTACAGTGTAATAATCATGATCACGGAGGTAGTACTGCCTAATTGTGAGTTTCGATATTTACATATTCTTCTAGGTTTGAACACTTTGGCACCAAGGTTGGTAAAACCGTTCATTTCAATATTGCTACAGGCCTTCATCTTCGGCGTCCAAGGACCAAGAATCCATCTATACACAACGTTGCCCTATTCTGGTCATGGAATAGATGGAAATAAATCAAAAAAATGGACATTTGTTCAAGATGAAGTCTTATTGGGCCTGTAAGGTGTTATATAAATTTGAGGTCAGCAATGCTTCAGGTGTAATAGAACTTTCGGGTCAGTAATGTTTTAGGTGTTGTATAAATTTAGGGCTGGCAATGCTTCAGATGTTACACGGAACTTCTACTGCAATACATAAGCATTTAGACTTTGTCGTCCAGTATCAGGAGCGCTCTCCTTAGCTCTGTAGAATGAATTGAATATACATGGACAGAAAACGTGTGTGAACACATGTTGGTACTGGATTTTGACCAGAAGCATCATGACATGAAATGAATGAATGGTGCATCGTGTATAAAAATGAAGTACTTTTCTCTGTGTTCCTTATACTTTAGATAAATAGGGGCCAGAAGACTTTGCTGGAGTCAGTTTTCTGAGTTTGTTATTTAAGCTTATTGAAATGGAAATGCACAGTTTTTTCTATGAGGTGCCCCTTGTCATTATCAACAGAATTTAACAAGTAAACCTCTTTATGGGCTTGGATTCCTTTCAAGATTCAACTCAGTCAGGATCTGTGTGATGTGGTGTCATCGTTCCCCTTGATTTATTGTTCAAATTTGTCGAGCCTCTGTTTGTCGTCGGCTGTTCGACTGCCACCAGAACCATCGTCAGCCATCAAATTGAGACAAATTCCTTGCTTTAGTACCAATTTGGTGCGGAAGCGTATGAGAAATTCTTATAATTAGAATTATGTAATAAATAAGAACGATATTTGGAGCCTGTTTGGTACAGATTCTCATTTTCTACAGTAAATCAATTCTCATTTTCAACCACACATTCTTCAATAAAATAATATTTTCCATCACATCAATACTTTTTTCTTCTTTTTCAATCACACACATTTCCTATNTGTAATAAATAAGAACGATATTTGGAGCCTGTTTGGTACAGATTCTCATTTTCTACAGTAAATCAATTCTCATTTTCAACCACACATTCTTCAATAAAATAATATTTTTCATCACATCAATACTTTTTTCTTCTTTTTTAACCACACATTTCCCATCATATCACTATTAAAAAATCAATTCTTTCCTCAAAAATTCCTACCAAACACACTCTTGAACAATCATGTCTTGTATATATTAAATAATAATTGATTATTACTGAAAAGTTTACAATGTCTTTATATTTATAGACAAAATTATTCCCTATTCCTATTAATATAAAGAAACTACAATAAAGAAACTAAAAAATCATAATCTTAAAGGAATTAGAAATCACATTCTAAAAAAATATTAGAATAAAAAGATAAAGACTTATTACAACTAGACATCTTATTATAAATATCTAATCCTAATCCTATTTACAATAAGATTGTCCTACATCACAATGCTAGATTTATAAGATGGTCTAGAGTAGATTCTTAGTAACTACCAGAGGCTATGTTATTTTTGGTCTAATCCTCTCTTGTTTACACGTTTTACCAAGATCACACCACTCTTATGAGCCAAAGCCTCTCTAGATCCTTACGCAAATATCACAATGACCTAAATCGTCCTTCCCTCAATTTATCCTCTGTCTGCGCTACCCCACTTGCTGACGCATATGCTACTTTCTTATTCTATAATTTTACTACATACTTTTTAGCATTGTCATTTCTGCTACATTCATCTAATATGCATTGTGTCCTTTAATAGTTCAACACCTCGGTATCATAAAGCAAAACAGGTCTATCACTATCAAATGGCCTCTTTGACCTTGGATCTTGTTATCACACAGGAGTCTGGATGTGGTCACTATTGTAATGTAATACAAGAGATTATGGGGGCAGATGTTTGAGCATACAAAAGAGAGAAGACCTGTAACTGTAAGATACAGAATCAAGATTCTTCCAGTTTAGTTAGTTACATAAGTGAAAACAGAAAGTTGATTTTTCTTTTGCTTTGCTTCATTGATTAGCTTCCCTGGAGGCAGAGGTTTCGACAATATCTTCCTTAAGAGTGAGTGAATTTAACTTGTTTTTGTCCCAACCTATTGAGAACTCATGAATATTGTAAGAGTAATACGTGTAATTATGTCATTATTTCTAAGGAACTAGGAAAGAACTAGAGGAGACGTTAAAGAAGAGAAGAGAACGTATTTTTCTTGTAACTAAAACTTGCGAAGGGGAGAAGAAGGAAAGGAAAGTACCCATTCATCCTCCATCTGCTTGTATTAAAATATTAGAGTTTCGGTCATCATATCTTCAAATTATGTCATCTTTTAACACCTTCTCACATTTCAGAGTTTTCCCCCTGGATATTGCAGTGTTCTTCACGTTAACTGAAAAACGGGAACGACACTTCGAAGTATTTGCCCAACTTTTGTGACCAAATCTTGTCAAGATGATTAGCTATTTATTCCAAAGCCAAGTTGTTGATAATTCTTTTGAAACTAAGGTTTTCGCCAAGGCTGGAGTTTATAAGAAGACACGGATTACTCCGAAGGTTGTCTACATCATAGAAGATGCAGACCGGGAATCAGTAGAGCAAATTCTATTTGAGATATAATCTTTATAAATGGTGCATTGGAATTGAGGGTTGCAGCTTTAAAACAGAATAATTATAATCATTCTTCTACTCAGGCTGTAGATTCACGATAAGGCTGATGTGTCTTTCATCATTGAAGAAAATTGAAGTTTCTCTAGTCAGATTCCCATATGAACAAAGTTGATGGAGATTTGTGTAAAGTTTCTAAGGCTGGATTAACCCGTTTAGAAGAATGATCACTGGATTATGTTCCTGGTTAACCAACAAAAAGAAAAAGTACTACGCAGGAAGAGAGTATCTGGTAGATTTTGATGCTGAAGTAGTTGAAACTGGAAAAACGTTACCACAGATAATGCATTGAAGATGCCTCTGAAGGCAGCTGATTTACAGTTTAGCTCTTCCAGTTCTGGGTCTGAACATTTTCTTGACAAATTTCCCTTATTGGTGACTTTCAGTGTGCAATAAAATCTCTTTGCCAAGAGAAAAATACCAAAAAATGTGATTTATCTAAATTTCAGTTATCTTACCATAAATCTATTTGGTGATAATATCTTTATTACACTAAGATCTTTCTCAAAACATAAATTAGCATTAATGAAATCAGAAATATTTATGCATTACTTCAATAGGCAATGTTTGTAGCTTTGTGTATCCATTTCATTGTTATCATGATTACTTGCCATGATGCTTTAAACACTAGACGGGCATGGTTTCATGTATTTTTATATAACGATGATTTTCTACTGGTTTTGATTGTTTATCATTCTTTAACTTAGTCATCTCTTTGCCAGGAGACGAATACCAAAAATGAAAGGGTTGTTCACAAGCATGTAAATTTTACTGAAGAAATTTTAAGTGTTCGATCATATGCCAGACAATTAGCAGAGCAAATGACCCTTGCCAAAGCTTATGTGATTATTGCAAAGGAGCATAACAATTTTCATCTTGCTTGGGAGCTTAGTTCAAAAATAAGAAGTTGTCAATCCCTGCTTTCAAAGGCTGCAAAGAAGAACGAGCCTGTATCGTTGGACGAAGCTGGACCGATCATTAGAAGTCTCTCGTCCCTCATTTTTAAGGCGCAAGATGCACATTATGATATTGCAACCACTATGATTACAATGAAATCACATATTCAAGTGCTTGAAAAACGTGCCAATGTGGCGACTGTTCAGAGTACGGTATTTGGTCAATTGGCTGCAGAATCAGTGCCGAAGAACCTTCAGTGCATTTACATTAAACTCACTGCCGTTTGGCTTGAGAAAAATTCACTACGGGAACTTGCGGATGAGAGGAGGAACTCTCTGCAACTAGTCGATAATAATCTTTACCATTTCTGCTTATTTTCAGATAACCTTCTGGCTGTTTCGGTGGTTATTAATTCTACTGTTTCTAATGCTGATCATCCGAAGCAGCTCGTATTCCACATTGTAACAAATGGAGTGAAATACGGGGCAATGCAGGCTTGGTTCCTTGGTAACGATTTCAAAGGGGCTACATTAGAAGTCCAAAATATTGAAGATTTCTCTTGGTTGAATGCTTCTTACTCTCCGGTTTTAAAACAGATAAATGATGAAGATTTACGGAGATCCTACTTTGAGAGGTCGAAGGATATGAGTCTTGAACCGAAGTTACGGAATCCTAAGTACGTCTCTCTGTTGAATCACCTGCGATTTTACATCCCGGAGATTTATCCTCAACTCGAGAAGGTAGTTTTTCTTGATGACGATGTTGTTGTTCAGAAGGATTTGACCCCACTTTTTTCATTGGATTTGCATGGTAATGTGAATGGGGCAGTCGAAACTTGTCTTGAATCCTATCACCGTTTTTACAAGTACCTCAATTTTTCGAACCCAATTATCAGCACCAAATTTGATCCTCAGGCATGTGGATGGGCATTTGGGATAAATGTTTTTGATCTGGTTGCTTGGAGAAAGGAAAATGTGACTGCGCGTTATCATTATTGGCAGGAACAAAATGCTGACGGATCACTATGGAAGCTCAGCACTCTTCCTCCCGGATTTTTAGCTTTTTATGGATTGACAGAGCCACTTGATCGGCGATGGCACGTCTTAGGATTGGGTTATGATCTGAACGTCGATAACCGTCTGATCGAGACTGCAGCCGTGATACATTTTAACGGTAACATGAAGCCGTGGCTAAAGTTAGGAATAGGCAGGTATAAGCCTCTATGGGAACATTATATGGATCAGACTAACCAATATCTGCAGGATTGTTTCACAAATTACCATATATGATACTTCCAAGTCTTGGGAAGCTATTCGATCGCTTATATTTATTTCTTAGAATTATCATTGCATTACTACAGTGTTAGAAGTAGAAATTTTTGACAATCTTTTTATTTATTTATCTTGGAAGGAGAATTCTTTTACACACTAGAAAGTAAACATGTATCAGATAAAGGTTGTAAGGGATTTCATTTTTGGCTGATGAGATTCTGCTCTTCTGCAAATTGTAGTATCATTGTTTTAAGCACTTCAATTCTCTCTCAATTCTTGTGTTGGGTTCTTTCTTTAGTTTTAGACAGTATTGAAGAAGGAATATAAATTAAAGTTCTATTCATTGTATGGCTTTATTCGCTACTGCATACTGAATGTATCCTAATAGTTTAAGTTGGATGGCTTATGTTTTTGACTTGGGAAATAGGAAAATAAATTTGAACTGGTACGTTAACTTTATTATTGATAATTATAAATGGAAGCGTGGTTATAGATGCGAAAGGTCCCCGTAGAAGCTACATGGTGAGGAGAAAGATGTCATCGCTGAAATATGCAATCAAGGAGAATCAGTTCAAAATTCGACACGATATAGTAGTATCAATTCAGAGAAAGTCGAAGAGGAAAATGTAGATTCGAGCTGGCTGCGGTTTGCAGAAGAGAATTTATATCGTCTTCTTTTTTTCGCAAAGATGGAGGAATCCATATAAATGATGGAAACTTAGAAGAATCTGATGAGGTTCAAAATGCTAACAGTGCAAGTTCGAGACGTATTAACGGATAGGTTTTCTGCTTAGTTTTCTATCCTACGCACAACCCTTTTCTACTATCTTCATTTAGATTGCAAAAGTAACTTATTTTCACATTTCCCACTTAATTTCTTGAAGAATCTCATGTGTATAGAATTGGAAGGGATATGGTGAATAAAGATGAAAAAGATGTTAGTCAAACAACTGAGGAAGACATAGCAAACGTGAAGTGCCTCTCAATCTTTAGGTCTCGTCTATATATTATATTAGACAGGAAGAATTGCATAGCTGATAGCACTTAATGCTATAGGAACGGAAAATATACTAAAAAATTTGTAAATTACGCCGTCAAGTTATGTTTAATACTACATACCAAACAAGTTTTTATGACACTGCAATGTACAAAACTAATTACGCCTTAGCATACACAAGACATGTCATGTCACCGTAAAGATTTTTATCTTTTATATTTCTATTAAGTTCAAACAAACCTAAGAGTTTTATGTGATTTGAGAAAACAAATTAGAGTAACGACATAGTATTGACGTGGATACTTTATCACATGTTGATCAAAGAGATTAACCGTGTTGAAAGAGAGTATCAAGTCGTGTGATTCTAACCAATCAGATAGTAGCACGAGTTCTTCTGCCTTCCCACTGTAAGTGTGAGAAACATGTATTCATGTTTCACGATGAATTCTTGAACTTCTGATAATGATAGGATGGTTATGCTGCATGCTGGGGTGGGAATTGTAAGCAGCCATGTGCAAATGCCAAAATCACAAGGCAAACACAAAAGTCGAGATCTGCCTCGTCACCGTTGTAGATTCTGAAAGTTGCACAAGAAATCAAGATACAACGATCGAACTGAGTCTGCACTTTCCCTGTCAAAATTTGTTGTTCTTTGGGCACTTTTATCAAACATATTTTGTGATTCTGGAAACTATACCAGAGTAATCAGTTTTGCCAAGAGTGTTTTATCTGCTTGTGGGGGTGTAGTTTCAATACCTGACAATTCTGTTCAGCTAAGCTTAGAAGTTACTTTTAAGTAACTTTCACAAACTGTCTTTTAGACTCGTGGAAGTCACAAACACAGTATAAAATCTTTACCCAGGAAAAGTATGTTCAATTTTTCTAAGCTTAGGCAAACATGAATAAGCTACATTGTCTGTGTCCTGCATTCTGGATATGCATTGCAACTATCGGTTCCATGAGCAAGCTGCAAGATTGGGTGTCAGTGTTCAATTAAGTGAATCAAGAAAAATTAGTAAACGAACAGTTGGAATAAATCTGTCAAAGCTAGACTATGATATAAGAACACAAGTCTTTACTTCAAGTTTTGGCGCCGCCACCCATTTATGAAATCGTGCATCCTTAGGGAGAAAAAATGAATATGAAATGCACGTAAGTAGACTTGCTGAAGACATAATTTAAAAATATAAGTTCGACAATCGTTAAATTTAAAGAGAGTGGCTCAAAATCAAGATCAGCATATTCTATACAACACATGCTAGCATATCGAAATGAGACAACGTTTGATCAAGATGAGGTCTTGAGGAGCGTCTCTTCAACGAAATTCAATAACAAAAATTATTCACTATGCAGCACCCTTTGAATTGAGTATAAAGATGAGGCTGGCATTAAAGATCTAATATTCATCAAATTCACTAATTTTTCTTTCTTTTTTTGAAATCCAAAACAGATAATCTCATTGAATTAGATAACTGCAAACAGCAGACGACAAAAGGATGGTAAACAATGAACCCAAAAAACTGACTGCAGCCATAAAAGCAATAGTGGCGAGATCGTGGACCACTCTGTTCCAATTGCAAGGGACATAACGACAAGGACCACTACTCAAAGCCGAAAATAATTCAGCAATTCGATTTTCCTAGAGGGAAGGACTGTAAGGGATAATGCCCTCTCACTCTAAGGTGGTAATCGGGTGACTGATAAGAATAAGCGACTTATGCCCAAGTTCCAATGAGTGGATTTCTTCTTTATAAGCAAATAGTTCTCTATCTTTATCGGTCCCTGGACAATCGATGGGCCAATCATTCTGCTGGCATCTCGCATTCACGACCCCGTTTGACTGCCGCTCGGATCAGAGAATCAACTCATTCCGGGAAAAAGAAAACGAGATGACAGACTTTTGAACTGGTGCAACCAATCGCACTAATTTACTTTTGAGATTTTTAATTTTCTTTGACGAGACCTCAAAATTAAAACAATAAAGTTACCATATATTAAAGGCGTAGAATGGAGAGAGATAGAGATTAGTTACACGAATAGCATTAGACCTCCACAAAGTTCAAATATTCATTCCATTTACCCCAACACAAATTATAGGAGAAACCAGAAAGGATAAATAATCACTTTGCAACCTGACAAACAATTCGGCCCTAAAGGCCAATTGAAAAATGTTTCAGTAACAAACCTGGGGAATTATATTTTTTGTTTTATAACTAATGATTGAAGACGTAATCTAGCACTGGTAACTCCAGCAATAGACCCTTCGTCTTGCTTTGCTTTTGCAGCAGTAACAGCAGCAATGTAAGCTTCTCTTGCAGCCTCCATTTCCTGCATCTCAGTTTCATTCAAATCATCCTGCATAAGCAAGTTTCAATTGAAGGTAAATTATGAAAGAATCAGTAAACATCAACACACAGGGCATGATGTGCTAAGCTTAAAAATAAATAGAAGTTACGTTTTGTTTTCAAGCATGGTCAGGTGTTTTACTTTTCTAATTTTAGAGCAACAAAATTACTTATCTGGAAAGTAAGTGTTACTTTATTGTCAAAATAAGTACCTTATCTATTTTCCATTTTGATCGATGAAAAAAAATAAACTTATTTATTTATTTATAAGCGAACTTTTTAAGCTAAGCCAAACATGCTCTAGGCGGAAAGGCATCGTAAGTAAACTTTTTAAGCTCAAACATGCTCTCTATCACAATTCTGATCTAGAGGATAACATAGAGGAATCATTTTTGAGATTTATTTCACGGGGAAAGGGGGAGAAAGAGAGACCACAAGTGATCAATAACTTACTAAATCGTGATTCTCATCTAGAGGATAAGAGACATCATCATAGTCTTCAGCAGAAAGGGAATCACTCTTTGTTAAGCCTTGAATTAATAGCATCATTGATGAAATATCTCCTTGCACCATTTCTAGATCTTCTTGGAGCTTCTCCACTTTTTTGTTAGCAGTTGTTGCTTCCCATTGTAATTTCTCAACGGCTGCTTGCTTGTCAGCAAGCTTAGTCTGTGGATAACATATGGTAGTAACAAAAACATGAGATATATTTATAGAGAGATGAGGAGAGTAACATCTTATACGAATGACATATTTGCCTAAGCTTCAAAAGTTTACTTATAAGTAAATAAGTTCAAAATAAACAACTCTTTCATTGGCAAAAGTTGGAAATAACTAAGAAGTCACTTATTTAGATAATGATTTTACTTACAAAATAAATAACTTTCTACTCAAGAATAAGAAAAAAATAAGTTATCCAAACATGTATGAAACCTAAGTAACTTTTGCATTTTTCTAAGCAGGAGTGAACACGCTCTATAAACGGCCTAAAACTAAAAGATGCTTTCACTAATGACTAAGCTATCAATTAGTCTTTAAGTCAGAGCAGAGTATAAACAATGACTTGATTTTCAAACTTCACCCTCTAAATACAGAAATCGAGACATTTCATCAGATAGGCAACAAGTGCTAGATATTAAGTTGAGAATCTATATTTTCAACCATCTCACCGTTGTTAGTTGTTATATTTAATTATCCTCTCAGAACAAGTGAAATATTCAGTAATGAACCTGTAAATACATGCATAGATGTGCGTGCAGACAGACACCGAGTCAAAACCATTTTTTTTTCAGGTTTCTTACTATTATAATCACGTCTGCAGAAGTTTAATGTTAGATCTCTTAAATCTCCACTCAAATATGAAACAAACAAGACCTTTTCGTTCTAATTTCTAAGGAAAGGTGAATGGTAGATTGAAAACTTATTATTTCATGCAATTTAAATTCCAATAAAACTTCCTTAAAAGATTAGGCTGCAATTTAAATTCCAATAAAACTTCCTTAAAAGATTAGGCTGCTGGAAAAATACATGTTCACCTCTCAACAATAAGAAAAAAATATATTGACCTGTCACCAACATTCTTTCTATCTCCATCCCTAGCAGTTTCAATCAAAAAAACAAGGTAGTGTTTGGAGAATATTAAATTAGTTTTAAGAGGTGTAACTATTTGTGATACTCCAACTCTTCAAAAATGGTGAAGTACTTGCGTCAACATCACATAACACGGATACTGACGCGGGTTCTGGTTGGTGATTCAGTTGGAAAAGGCAAACAGGTGCGGAAGAAAACAGTTTTACTCATCTTTCATAGGTGGGCTTGGCTCACCTTTTGTTATTGTTATTTTAGAATTGGATTTAAATGATTTATTGTTATACTGTTTTGTGTTATTTTGGCATTGAATTTTAATAAATTTCTATAAAAAGAATTTAAAAAAAAACTGTGTAAGACATATAATCATATCAAAAATTTGGATCATTTTCAACCATATCGCTGTATCCTAAAATTTAAAAGGAGGATCCAAGTCCTAGATATCTACCCATATCCGACACCTAGCAACATAGGTAACTATTACCGAGATAAACTGCGACTTAATGAAACATGTTTTTCAACAGTTCAATTTAGGCTAAAATGTTGACCTTATAAAAAAGATGAATCCCATTAATAATTAAAATCCCTGGTAAAATGGAAAGTTACCTAAATAATAAAAATGGAAACTACATAAACCTAATAATTGTGGAAAGAAAATCAATCAATAAAAATTCACTAAAATAAATCATTAATTACTCCAAAACCCATGATTAAAATAAGCACAAAAGTGGACAAGTGGAAACACTCGCAAACTACACTCCATCAAAACAATAAAAGAAACAAAAATGTTCCCCAATTAAGCATCAAAATCCCCAAGAAGTGAGGGTATTTATTTGAAACTACATAGCCTACAAGGCAATTAAATTTAGATGGAACTAGAAGAATGTTATGAAAAGAATAATCTAAAAATTCAAGTGTTTTCTGATCATTTAAAATATTAAAGAGAGAGGAAAAAACTTGTTTCCAGTTTGCATCTACTTTCCTTTCCCTTTTATCCTTTGGGCAAAGGGAAGGAGGATTACTATAGCATCAAATGCATACCTTCGTATCAGAAAGCTGTAGTTGACTGGACTTAATCAAAAAATCCTTTTCTGCATCCTCATTTTTAAGTTTATCAAGTTCCTTATGGATGGATGCCACCTCCTTCTCTGAAAGTTCCACTGATTTCAGAAGTTCATCTTTTTCTGAAAGCTTTCTCTGTAGATCTTCCAACTGTTCCCTAAGTGATGCCAACTCTTGTCTATCCTTTTCTGAAAACATTGGACTTGAGGAGAAAATGGAGAAATCATCAGCACATCCATCTTGGTCAGTTGCCACATTTTTGTTTTGGTCCCTCTGCTTTTTTGTTGGGATTGCCTGCAGCAAAAAATTCTAACTTCATAACCCACTTTGTATTCGTGAACAGAAAATGTAACTTATGTTGCTTGAAACCATCAACAATGAAAAAACTTATGTCCTAATAAAATGCATTTTAGTTGTATAGCAGGCTTAGAAGGACAAGGGCAACACTGTATTCAGACATTCATTTATCAAAGAAAGATACTAATTAGGTTACCAAACCATACTTCTGATTTTGGTTCTCTGAAGTTGTCATCTCCAAGCTTGTAAACGACAAGGACTATGGGTGCCGACTGCTGATTGAAGATAAAATATAAAAATGAAGACTTAGGTGGTTAGAACATGTTTTGCGTACTGTTCATAGGAATGGCACAATCTCGGTAGAGCATTTCAAACCATGGAGGGGGGAAACCAAAAATAGCATGGCCTATGGTTGCTAAGGATTGCTTTAAATCTTCACGTATGTCTAGCAACGGACCGAACAGGCCAACCCCAATTTTTTTGGAGAATGTTTAGCTTGATGTTGTCTAAGCTTCTCGGTAACCAGCCATCGTGTCTGTGTTTAAAAAAACATAACAGCCATTTGGTGATTATCATTCTTGTTTAGGCAGCCATGATAAGCATGCCATCAAAAGTCATAATTCCAGTTCTCTAATACAAACCACTACTTTGCACTCAAAAACTCATATTAAATAGGAATCTATAATTAAGGATTAAGAATAAGGAAGCTAAGGCTTGGGAAAAAGAGAGAGAGGAAAGGGGGGAAATACTAAGACTGAAGCATGCAATCGTGTTTGACAAGCTTAAATTAAAGTCAATTACTTATTAGTAAATTTTGTTTGCAAACATGTTTGGCCATGGTAATGTAGTAAACTTACTTTTTGTAGAAAAAACTACTTTTACTGTCCAAAAGTGTAAATTACATATTTTCAATTTTGACCAAGACATAAGTACTCAAACAAGTAACTTGTTATTTTACTTGTATGAATACTTTCTTATAAGTTAGTTTTTTTAAGCTTAGCAGACAATTGCAGTGCTAGCAACACTGTGGACGCAACATGCCGGAGTATATTATTAACTCACTTACTCAAGTGTCACGACTGAAGGGATAAACTTAAATGCAGAAATGCAATCATTTTTCAACTAGAAGTATCAGAATATTCACTTAAATCATGCATGACAGATAATAAAAAGTGCATAAACGTGAATTTTTTTTCTTAAAAACGTAATTATCTTTCTAATTTTAATATCACAAAAAAATAAAAATAAAAAAAATCATTTTTCTAGTGTTTTCAAATTTCAAATTCCTTGAATTTCTACTTTACAGAATTTCAGGTATAAAGCAAGACATTGCAAAATTTGAAGGTCAGTCAGCATGCACACTTCCTTCGTGGGTAATCTGTTGTCCCTCTCATCACTGGACGAGAGAGAGTAAAGTTAAATAAGTTTAAAATAAATAGTGATCAAAACTGAAAATAATTAAGTTGTCCTCTCTTGTCCCCAATTTGTATCTCACAATCAAATAGATTTTGAGTCGATAAACTAGGGCTATATGCATAAATCAGAAAATTCAGTACAAAAAAATTCACAGTTTTAAGTAGCGCAGAACAAATAATCCAATTCTTATGTTATCATCTAAATTTTGCAAAATTATCAAAAAGTTGCTACAATAATATGCACATTTATTAACATAGTATAAATAATCAAACCGAAGAATGAAAAAAGTTACCTTCTTGTAAAGAGATTCTCTACTGGGCATCTTGGTACAGATCATTGAACCCCGTCGTGTAAATGAAGGGTTCGCTTTCCGATCCTACACAATTTCCTCATACAAATTCATCAACTCCAAAACGGGGGGGGGGGGGGGGGGTGGGGGGGGGGAAGAAATTCCAGTTTTTTCACCTACATTTTCTTGGGAAAAAAATAAAAATTATTAAACTAAAATTCATATAGAGAGGAAATGCATGTAAGTACAATGAGAGACTGAACAAGAGGGACCATCTCAACGAGATCGTTGAAGAGGACACGGTCGACATCGCCAGAGGCTGCAGCGGAAGCGGATGCGGTGGAAAGAGAAGAAAAAGTTCGGCTAAGAGTCGAGCGGTCGTCGGCGCCGGATAACCATGAGTTGGGATCTGAACCAAAACCTGCATTTTCCTGTAAATCTACCAAATGTTGCTGGGATTCATACATTGTTCTTGATTTTCTGGGTTTTTGAATAATTATAATGAGATCAATTCGGATAAAGTGCCAAGCAGAAGTGAAGTTATTTTTTTGGTTTTCAAATTGGTCTGGGTACTATTTTTTTATTTTTTCAAAATAATAATACATTATTTATGTTTGCTTTTTAACTCCTAAGAATAAATTTTTTGACGTAAAAAACTATTTATTTATCGATTAATAATAGGGTTAAATTCATCAATGATCACCGAACTTTATACTTAGTATCGCATGACCACCCAATTTAATTTTGTTTCATCCTGGTTACTCAACTTTATATTTAGTGTCACCATAACCACTTAATTTCATATAACGTTTCATCATGATC
Source organism: Fraxinus albicans (assembly GCA_903798335.1). NCBI lineage: Eukaryota > Viridiplantae > Streptophyta > Magnoliopsida > Lamiales > Oleaceae > Fraxinus > Fraxinus albicans. Next base: position 4,779 of record CAIGRM010082277.1, on the reverse strand, counting down.
ACCTAATTTCATATAACATTTCACTATGACCGCTCAATTTCTTTTCACTATTTTAAAAGGGGTAAAACGGTAACTTTGTATTAAATATATAAAATAAACTTTAAAACAAAAAAAAAATGTTTTCTTTATTTTAAAATAAGTTTTTATTTAATTTTAAAATTTTAAAATAAGTTTTTATTTTATTTAATTTTATTAAATAATGTCTTTTTAAAATAACTTTTTATTTTATTTTATTTTATTTTTCTAAGTAACTTTTTTTAATAATTTTTTTTTTTTTAAGTTTATTATATATATACTGTAAAGTTGTCGTTTTACACATCTTAAAATTAATGAAAACGGTGAAAAGAAGTTAAGAGACCATGGTGAAATATTATATGAAATCAAGTGGTCATGATAAAAGGTTATATGAAATTGGATGACTATGGTGAGATAAGATCAAATTGGGTGGTCATGGTGAAACAAAATTAAATTGAGTGGTCATTGTAACACAAAGTATAAAGTTATGTGGCCATTGGAAAATTTAACCCGTTAATAATAGCTAATCACGGCTCTTGTCCGCCATCTTTGCACTTTTTGTACTTCTATATCAGTATTTGTTTTTCATCTTTATTGGCCCTCGACTTTAAATAAATATAAAATGAAGAATAAAAAACAAAATCTTCAGGTGGCAACCACAACTTGTAACCAAGGTTCTAAAATGCGTAATACATGATAATGCGTTTTTGTCAAGTATCAAGCATTACAAGAATATGCGTGCCTAAATGAAATATATGCGTAATCGTGTGTTTTTCAATTTTTGATATTATTTGAACTATTCTAAACTAATAAATAAAAAAGTTAAATACATTCTTAGAACTTTATAAACACACACACACACACTACACAATTAATTTAATTTTATACATATTATTCATATTTCAACAAAAACATATTACTCGATATCATAAAAATTACAATTGCATTGTAATCAATTCCTACAATTAGATTAGTCACGAAAATCAGCTTAAAAATCATAAATATTATTTAACTCTTTATCAGATTCCAATTCAATCACATCTTCTTCATCCAAGCATATTCCATGTCATCCAATGCAACATCATCTTCTTCGAACTCCCTTGTTTCAATTCGAGAATTTCTATTACTTATTGTAAATTGTAAGATATTATTGTTAACCTCATCTTCATCATCACAACCATCAACAATCTAAAATTATGCATTACTAGCATCACTTGTTAGTGAAACTAGAGGAAGACCGAAAAAGGATGCTCGGTCTGGACTAAATAATTTGCAACTCTAATAAAATTTGTTTTGATTTTTGATTTTTCTGAACACCAAAACCATACAAATTACTATATATAATTCATGGAATTGGGTGATTTGGGCTAGTTTGATATTTGCCGGGGACAATTTACGTTTTTAAGTTATAAAAATGGATTGGATTAGCCTAATATGACACTATTTATAACACAAATGCGTGCGTCTTTTTGTTTATATACGATCAACGAAATGAGTCGACCGCATTATCACGCTTGAATCCTATTTGCAAGGCATTTCGAAAACGCATCGAGCATATGCGAGTATATGCGAAATATATGCGTGCATTTTAGAACACTGCTTGCAACCCTTCATTTTTTATCCTTTCCTCCATCCCCGCGGCATCTACCATTCCCCAATTTCAAATTCCTAGTCGCCCACATTTAGAGATTGACAATGGATCAGTCGCTTACCTATTCAACAAATTAACTCGTGGGAGCTATGCCCATGAATGACTCATGCCATTTCAAGTTTATGGGATAAGTCGAGTCAAGCTCGACAAGTAAAGCCCTTGGGTGGCTAGCCATATGCAAACCAGCTCGACTCAGGGGCAAACACAAGGGATGGCATGGGGTTGCATGCCCCCAGCTTTTGAGCAATTTTTTTTTTTTTTTAACCACCATTAAAATTTTTATGTTTTTGTCTCAATTTTTGAAGTTATTATGGGATGCCAAACGAAATCTAAATATTGTATTCTTAACATCATTTCGAAATGCTCGCTACTTAGTTTTATAAGTCGTTTATAGCGCGCGAAACAGCCAACTATTAACAAATGTTACGCTTGTCAAAGTAGACCGTTCCAAATTAGTATTTCGAGAATTTTGATAATATGGTAACTTTAAAATATCTCCAACAATCGTAGGCTAGCCAAATCTACAAATCGCCTATATCATCTCGAAACTCGTTTCAAAAACTATATCATAAATATACCGAATAGTCCAAACAAATATCGAAAATGATTAAAGATGCGTCAAATGTGCATCTTAAAAAAAGTGTCTAACTCGTCTTTTTTTTTTTTTTATTTTTATTATTTCATTAATTTTTATTATTTTTTTTTTTTAATTCAATTATTTCATTAATATTTATTATTTTTGCAATACAAATTTTTCAATATAATTTATATCATTTTATTAGGACATAAATTTTTTTCGAAATGTTACATCCGAAAAATTCATGCCCATGTAAATTTTCAAAAGTAAAATAAAAATGTAAATTACATGGGTATGGTTTTTTTTGTTATAAATTTTCGAACGTAAAATTCCTCACCACTTGTAAGTTTGATTGTACCCCCCTAACCCAAAATGTTTGTATCCGTCCCTAGCTCAACTCATTGCCACCTCTATCAGTGTAGTATGCAAGTATAAATCCTCTACACTTTCAGGTCATGACTATTCAATTAAATTTTTTTCTGGATAAAAAAAAAAAAAAAAACTTGCTCATCTGAAGATCCGGTATTAATGTGGTTCGCCTCAATTAAAAAGTTCCTCATTTTCTGTAAACTAGTTAGATGCACGTGCAATGCACGTGCTAGTGGTGTAGTTGGCTACTAAATATAAAAAAAAAAAAAAAAACTTGCTCATCTGAAGATCCGGTATTAATGTGGTTCGCCTCAATTAAAAAGTTCCTCATTTTCTGTAAAAAAGAAAGGCCTGCTCAGGTCGTGCAACACGGTCTGGTTGGACCACAAGTCCCCAGAGTTGTGCATGTCAGCATGTGGCATGACCCAAATCAAAGAGCAACCCCACTAACGGTATTCTCTGGTTAGGGTGAGCCAAGCCGTACATTGGGAGGCGGTCCGGTCCATTATCATTTTCAAAATAATATCCAAATTTGCCTTCTTCTAATTCTTATCTGCAGATATTCATTGAAAATTGATATCATCCTCCATTTAAATTGAATTTGTTCCCTTGTTCATCTTAATCCTTTGCTTCTAAACTTGTTTAACTTAAAAACGAAACCATTTTTATAACAAAATAATATATATATATATATATATATACACTATTTTGTTGCGCACGTGTGTGTCATTTATGCACAAGAACCAAGCTATCCCGTCTGCTTCTTTCAAATTTTAAGCGAGACAATAAAACAATTTTAAAATCGACACTCATCACGATAGACATAACAAAAAATTATATTACAATAAAATTTTGTGACAACGAAAGACATCAACCCATCCCATGGACATTTGTTGGGAAAGAGCTTTTGACGGATATCTTCTAAACTTACTATTAGTTTATAATTTATGGTCTCCTATTCTTTTCATATCAATAGTTTACCTACAGTTTGAAATTGAAATCCATTTCATTCAAAAAATAAAAATAAAAATACCATTTCGTTTTTATTCACATTCTATTATGAAAGTGTCTAGAAAAATTACAATCAGAGTCCTCAATTTATGTATAACACAACACTTGGGATCTCAATTTATATTTCCGAACCTTTGAATTCTTGACTTCACGAATCTCTTAAGGCATATTTTTACGTCCAAATCTCTTTAGCTTCTAAATTTTGCATTAGTTACATTTTAAGAGCACATGTAAGCCGTTGTTTGCAGGGGCGGAGCCAGAAATCAAGGGTAGGGGCTACTAGGTTGGACAGTGAAACAAATGGACTTTAACCAATTTATTTAATTTTTTTACAGAAGTTGGGCTTGGGCAAGCCCACCCCTATCTCTGCCACTGGTTGTTTGGTTTGAACATTTTAGTAGATTTTAAAAAATATTTGTTATATTGTTGAAAAATTAATAAAAATTGTGAATTTCATTAAATATGTAATTAAAAATTAATTTTTAAAAAATGAACTTTAGAAAATGGAGACCAACAGGGGGCTAAATTTTATTTACTAAAATTAAGTTAAGATTTACTTTCTTAAAAAAGTAAATTTTCTCGGTAAAAAAATAATATTTTTTAATAAATAATAAACTCGATAAATGTAGTTTTAAGTATGATAAAACATAAGAAAAATTGTAAGAGTGGTCCCAAACCTTTTTAATTTTTGAAAACTTTACCCTAATCTTCAATTCGTACCACGAAAGTCCTTAACTTTTCAAAAATATGCATTTGAAGTCCAAATGAATATCCATTTGACCGTTAGTTGACAAAAAAATGATTTTAACCAAATTTAACAGAGCATTTATGTCAATAACGCATTTTCTCTTTTATAAATCAAATTAAACTAAAAACAACAACAACAACAATAATAATAAAAGAAATTTGCTCCCACACCCCAATCTTCACCTCCTTCACCCCACCCCACCCCAACTCGATCCACCTTCAACAACGACACCACCAAGCCCAGCCACACAATCCACCAGCTTCGACCACCTTCAACCACCACACCCCATCAAAACATCCACACAAGCCACAACTAGGGGTGGGCGTAGGTTGGGTTGGGTCGGTTTTTGCCCCAACCCAACCCAACATTGTCGGTTTGTTCGAAATCCAACCCAACCCAATTATGTGT
>CAIGRM010082211.1:0-13315 GCA_903798335.1 Fraxinus albicans | reverse complement strand
ATTCGAATACAAACTCCCACTAAATTGATGTGTCATCAAAAGACGAAACACATATGAGTATTATGCTCATGAAATATTTTGGTTTGTAGCCATTTAGTAAATGGATCCATGATTATGGAGTTTGTCCTAATATACTTTATAGATTTCTGACAACTCTAAATTCTTTCCTGAATAACTAGAAACTCGATGTATATAAATTTTGACATCATCATGCTCTTGTTGGAATACAAGACTGCTATTGTTATAGAATAACTTAAGTGGTCTTTCAATTCCATCCAAAATGTGCAGTCCAGTGACAAAATTTCACAGTCATAATCCATAATCAGAATCAGATTATCCAATAATCTCTAACTGGTTCGATTTTTTTGTATATGATCATATAATTCTTAGTTCTCTATAGATACCGAATAACCCGATTGACTGTTTTTCCTAATATCCATCACAGAGTTACTTGCAATTGCAACATAAAAGATATATCTCAAAGACAAAATCATTAACCTTAAAGCCTTATCTCCCCCTCCTCCCCCACAAACTCTACATCCTCAAAGAATAGAACAATTTTCATTTTGAAAATTGATCTAATAGTGGGATCTTTAAAAATTTGTAACCCATTAACAGTTGCTTTACTTGGAAATTTATTGAAAATTTAAGCTGCAGTCTTTAGTGCTTCTTCCTAGAGAGATTCTGGTAATGAGAAATTATTAATTATACTCCTTATCATGTCCTTAAGTACTCTGTTTCATCTCTAGTAATACTATTCATGCATGGGGACCCTGGCATGGTGTACTATCGGACGATTCCACATTTCTCTAGGAATTTTAGCAAAAAACCTTGGACATTGTTCTCCCGATCCATCATATCTGTCATAGTATTTTACACCACGGCCAGATATGACGTGTTTTATTCTTTTGTTGAGTTGATTTTCAACCTCAACCTTGTAAGCTTTGAACATATCTAGTTATTGGGATTTCTCGTGAATGAGATATAGGTAGTCATAAAGAAAAAATTATCTATGAACATAATAAATGATCGTTGACCATTCCAAGAAGTCAAAGGGAATGGCCCACAGATTTCCAAATGAATTATTTCTAAGACATTTGAAGTTCTATTGGCACCTAATTTTATTACGTTTGTTTGTTTCCCCTTAATGTAATTAACATAAACACTTAAGTCTGAAAAAATAAAAGGATCAAGAATTCCTTCAGACACAAGTTTTTCCTTTCTCTTTTAAGAGATGTGACATAATCACTTGTGATATAACGAAACATAATTGTCATTGATTAATTTATATTTAATACCACATGAATTCACATGGAACGTTTTTTATAAGAGGCAACCATATTAAGGAAATATAGGTCGTCATTACCAAATCAATAACTGGTACCCATAATATTTGAATCAACAAAAAGGCTAAACTGACTATTTCCACATGAACAAGAGTAATCGAATTTGTCCAATGTAGAAACAGAAACCAAATTCGGTCTAAAAGATGGAACCACAACTGTCTCTCTCAAATCTAAATAATAACCAGTTTTTAATGATAACCAAAAAAATCCCTATAGCCTCAACTCTATTTGATTTCCCTTCGTCCTATATAGATGAATCTTTAAGCATCAATTAGTTTTAACAGTTTAGGCAACCCTGCATAGACACACTTATATAAGTAGGGGCACTAGAATTTATCTACCAAATATGTTTTGGTACTGAAATTAAATTAACCTCAAAACAAACAAAGGTGAGAAGTATACATTTCTTTATACGCCAAGTGTGTTATTCAGTACAGTCTCTCTTTATGTGACTTTCACAAAAGTAACAGTCAAAATGATTTATGCTTTTGAATTGGACCAAATGCAGTTTCCTTGCACTTTAATTTGTCCATAGATATACTTGCCAAGTGAGTACTTTCGTTCTCTCTTACTTTAGAATTTTTTCTTCTTGCGCATAATATGAAATCAACTTATCAAGAGTCCAATTCCTCTTTTGACAACAATAACCGACTTAATTAACTGAATTGTGTAGGAAGATAAATAAAAACTAAATGCACGAGCAAGTCATCAAACGGTTCAAACTATAATGTCTTTAGTTTTAAAGCAAGATGAAACATATCTATGATGTACTCCCTTATGTTTTCATTAGCCTTATACTTTAATGAAATCAAGTTCACTAGAAGCGTACTGTTTTGGCCTTATTGTCTTTTCCAAATTGTATTTCAATTTCTTTAAAAAATTCATTGGCAGTAGTTATATTATCGAACACAATGCCTCTGAATGTTACTGGAGCGGAACTCTTATCCATAAGAATAGTATACTGTCCAATCCTTAATGCAAGGTCTAGATCCAGACCGCCACGAATGATACAAACGTTCTATTTCCAGCCCTTAAAGTTTGGTTCAAGCATAGGCATTGAATTGAGGTTGGCAGATATTGCAAAAGTTTATGAATTAACTTAATAGAGAACTAAAACCTAATTAACATGTTCACATGGGAATCCATATTGAGCAATCAATAAATTCAAATAATGGTGGACTTCATCACAAGAGACTCGGCACAATATTGACATTTAATCTTTGAACAGAAATATCAGCTTATAAGTGGTACTCTTGGTGTAGTAATCAAATATTGACAATAAACCATTTTAAATATTAAGTCTATCTTTAGACTGACTTAATGTTCACATAAAATGAAACTTTCTAATTGTCATATATTTATTATCACAGGTGTGCAAATAATTCGGCCAAATATTGACTTTCCTTTGTGCCGGTGAATATTCGCAAGAATTACGTATACACAACCTTCCAAATAATCCAAATAAATTAATTTAGATAAGAGAGGTTATGTGTAGAATATTTTAATTGTGTGGTTGAAAATGAGTATGTAGAAATAAGAATTTGAAAGAATATGAGTCCAATAGGGCTAAGATGTATAATTTGAATAAAAATGGGTGGCGATTGCATTACAAGCCTAGTAAGGATGCACAAAAAAATTGTGGAACTGCAAATCGAATCTGTTGGATCATATTCACGTGGATTCATGGTTTTTTTCTCTCAAACCAAACCAAACCAAAACAGTTTGGTTTGGGTTTCGATTTTTAAAAACTGCACAAAATCGAACCGAACTGAACAATTTCAAAATGGTTTAGTTTTGTCTATAAAACTTACTGTTGTTAACCCGAGGATTGATTATAACCTCGATTCCCTTTTGGCCGCTAAAGTAAGTATTTTTTTTCATCTACCTATGTTGTTTGTGAAATAATGCTAATCGTGCAATCTTTGTGATATCTGCTATATATTTTACTCAAGAAAAGAGAATAACTACTGCGCCTAATGTGTTATTTGTGATATGGTAACTTGTTAAACAAATGTAAATATATTCACGAGTCATGACCTTCACATTGTTAAAATTGGCACCACAATTATTTAACAATTTCTAGCATTTGTTTGTCTTTAAAAAATTGGCATTTTTATGTCTTTGCTTTTGTTGAGTATGATGGTCTATAGAATGGGAAAACATATAATCTGTAGTTGTGAAGAATTATTTGGGCGGAGAAAATATGCTATCGATAAGTAAACTGCGAATTAAAACCAAACCAAACCACAAAAAATGGTTTGGTTTGAAAAAATTTCAAATTGCATAAAATGATTTGAGTTGAAAATATAACAAAAAATGCCCAAACCGAACCTTATTCGCCCTTAAAGTCTAATGGATGCAAAAGAGAGCTCTGACAGTCTCGTGGTTGGATGACCTTTAGAACAGTTAATAGGTGTAGTTTTACACATGATAAAATAATAAAAAGCATACGTTTTTTAAGTTATAAAAGGACGAGAAAATTGAATTAAATGGGCATTTTGGGGTTTTCCTCTTGAACAGGGCCAACTCTTAAAAGCTATGGATGTCTGGCCAAATTTTAAAAATATGGACTTCAAATATATTTGGAATCTTTTAAAATTATAACTCAATATTTAAGGAATTTGACTACTTTAACCCGAAGGTGTGCACAAAAAATGAATAGTGTTATCTAGCACTAGTCTATTTAACATTATGTGATGATTCAATTAAAGTTGAAATTACGTAGTTCATTATCTTTCATTTAATAACACTTATTGTCACCTAAACTAATATTGTAACACCAATTGTACTAAATAACATTACTCCAAAAAAATTACACTCAAACCAAACCCAAAACCTTTCATTACCGACTATACCAAAACCATCAAAAATTACACTCATCCCAAAGGTGAAACCCTTACTTTATGCGCCCCAAAAAATTAGCCATATCCTCACAGTTAGCCCAACTATTATTTGAGAAGAATAATGTTTTGAATAGTGATTTTTAGGAGAATATGTGGTTAAAAATAAGTAGATAGAAAAAAGAGTTTCGAAATAATGATTGTCAAACATATGCTTAATAATACCGTTAAAGAGGACAAATACCCCAAAATGAATTGGGTCTGATTGTAATATCACACCAAACCATTGCATAAAGGTACAAAGTAATGACAAAGATAAACAAATTCATCATTTCAAAATTCATTAATTAGCTCAATTATTAATGGGCGAGAAGTGGCGGGTGGGAACTAGGAACCATATTATAATCATGTATATAGCCAATATATTCAGGGTGCTTTTATTCTCTTTAGATCTTTAAAAGCGTTGTTTGGTGGAGATTTGTTTCAAGTGAAATGTGTGATTGAAAAGTTAGAAAAAGTTATGATTCCTTAGAATGTCTGCTTGAATATAATTTTTGAGAAAAATAATTTTAAAAATCCCTCAAAAACATGCTTTGTGACTATATTTTAATAAAAGAATCAAATTGTATGATATAGGATGGCATCAACAGTGATCTACGATGGCCACAAGGTGAGGACTACTTAATAGGCACTCTACGTAGGGCACCTCATGTGAGGCCGACTACCACCATGAGCCCCTCTATGTTCACATGAGCCCCCTACCACCATGAGGTCATCGATTGCTATGAGGCACTCTACGTTCACATGGGCCATCTACCACTACAGGCAGCCTACCACCACGACGTCGTCGACTACCACGAGGTACTCTACGTTCACATCGACTGTCTACCACTATAGACCGTCTGCCACTATGAGACCAACACCACACTTAGCCCCAAAAATGGCCATGAATCATATGGCAATCGTAGATACAACCAACCGCTAAAAAAGTAGGGATCATCCCTTTAGAACGTGGGAAAAGTGGGAGGAGTTATGTGGGACACGTGGCACCAATTATCACTGAGAAGGTACGTTGCATCAGATGTCTATAAATACTCATACGGTAAGAAATGTATTGATTGAGAAACCCCAACTATTTGAATATCGATTACATTTCTTATTCCTAAACCATCTATTGATTCTCACGTCGAAGGTACAACAGGGGAGGAAGCCCCAACCTCATTTTGCAAGTAGCGTTTCTCTATCAGAGCAGTCGGAACACCCTAAACTTCAAGGAGAATGTGGAGGTCTATCTCATTACAATTTCATTAGCGTCGTTTGTGGGAAACCACTAAACAAAAAATCTATGTCAAGGAGATGAACTAGGAGTGAAATGAGCATGGTCGGGAATACGGCAAAGACGGAGTCAGTGTCTGTTGCAAGGGGTCACGACCCACCACCGCCGTTGCAGTACGTGATGCAGAGCTAATTTAGAATCCTGGAAACTCAATTGGCAGCCATGATGAGCCTTTTGCAGAGTCAAACGCAAGAGGCCGTACGCGAGCAACCGTCACCAAGTGGCGCAAACGGTTATCCCGCATGTTACTCAGCTAGCAGTAGGAGACTTGAGGGCTACAGGGGTTGCAGTTCCATAGATTTCCCGACCCATGATAGACTTGGAAAGAAAGATGGATGAGATGATGTCCCAGAAGATAGATGACGTATTAACCAAAAGGAGGGACATGGGCAAGCAAATGGTTTTGGAAAAATATCCTTTTGTACCTAAAATCATGGCGGTTCCCTTACCAAAAGGCTTCAAACAGCTGATGATAGAAGCATACGATAGAGTCACAGATCCGCTTGACCACTTGAAGACCTTCGTTGATTTAATGAGGCTCTATGTAGCCCCGGATGCAGTGATGTGTCGGTCTTTCCCTGGACACTCAGGAGAGATGCTAGAGACTGGGTGGCCACCTTGGTCACCTAGGAGTTTTGTGGCATACTTCATGAGTAGCAAAAGAAAACGGAAGACATCCATTAGATTGATGCAAGTTGTACCAGAGAAAGAAAAATCTTTGCAGGAGTACTTAGCTAGGTTCAGCCGGGCGACACTGGCATAAAGGACCTTCAAATGTCTGCAGTGGTAACAACGTTAATGAATGGGACACGAAACCTGGCCTTTAAGATGTCACTCTCCAAAAATCTTCCCCATAATCGATGTATGACCTGTTGAAAAGGGGTGACAAGTACGATGACACAGATAAAGCAGAGAAGGTCACAAAAAAACTTAGAGAGGGATGGGAGGCAGAAAGTCACGAGCGAAAGTTAGGTGATGAGCGAAAATTCACTAATAGAGGCAACCCCAGAAACAAGCGCATGAGTAAGTAATATGTTTCGGATCGGTCCATCAGGTAGAGGTGAGAGGAGGTCAAAGCTATTACCCCTTTAAATACTCTGCGGATGAAGATATTGGTGGAGATTCAAGATATTAAAGAGCTCGACTGGCCAAGACCAATGGTAACATCAGCCAGCTAGAGGGATAAAAACAAGTATTGCCATTTCCATAAAGACCACGGGCACGACACATAAAAGTGTATCCATTTGAAGGAGGAGATTGAGTGCCTATTGAAGCGGGGTTTCTTGACTAAGTATGTGAGGAATGATTGAGGCAAGTAGAAGGTTGATGATCGTCCACCGCCCAGGGCCAATGTAATAAATGTGATTATTGGAGGAAATCGCAGCAAGGGGGTCTCGAACTCACCTAGAAAGAGTTATGCACGTACGGTTGGGGTGTGCTCCATTCAGAAGAAGGCCAGATTTAGTCAAAGCATCACTTTTGGTGAGGAGGACTTAATCGATGTGGTAACCTCCACGATGATGCCTTGGTGATCATCGACGACATACCAGGTTACGATATCAAGAGGGTGTTGGTTGATGGCAGTAGCACAGCGAACGTTCTCACTTTGGAAGCATTTGTGGGATCGAAAATCTCTTTAGAAAGGTTGAAAGCAGTATTCACCCACCTCCAGGGATCTGGAAGGGCCACTGTAATACTGAAGGGAGTTGTGGAACTTCCAGTAACATTGGGCACATACCCCGCAAGCGTGGTGATCCTAACGAACTTTTTGGTTGTCAAGACTCCCATGGCATATAATGCAATCTACGGTCGATCCTTGCTGAATGCTGCTGGGGCTATTCCGTCCACTTACTACGAAATGATGAAATCCCCAACCAGTCGTGGTGTAGGACGTGTGAGGGACAATCAATAATCTTTGAGGAAGTGTTATGTTGACAGTATACGGACTAAGGGATCTCAATCAGTTATGATGTTGGACCTTGAGCCTTCAAGGGGACGGATTGAGCCTCTCTATACTACATAAAAAATTTCAATGGCAGAAGGGCGTGAATTTAGCATTGGGGTAGATTTGAAGCTAGAGGAAAGAGAAGAATTGGTGAAGTGTCTGTCTAGCAATTTGGATGTCTTTGCATGGTGCCCGAGCGATATACAAGAGATCGATCCATCTATTGTACAACACCGTCTTGGTGTTTCACCGGGGGCTAAGTTGGTAAGATAAAAGAATAGAAACCTTTGCCCGGAGCGACAGGCTGCGGCGAAGGCTGTAGTTGAGAAGCTACTACATGCGGGGTTCATTAAGGAGGTGCAATATCCCGAATGGTTGGTAAATGTCGTTATTGTGAAAAAATCAAATGGAAAATGGCGTACGTGTATAGATTACACCGGTCTGAATAAGGTGAGTCCGAAAGACTCGTACCCGCTACCCCTAAATAGATCACTTGGTGGATGCCACATCAGTTCAGGAACGGTTAAGTTTTCTGGATGCCTTTTCTCGGTATCATCAGATCTCCATGACCGAGTTGGACCAGGAGAAAACCTCTTTTAGAATTGATGTTGGGTGTCGTCAGTAGAAGTTTATAGTGACTCTCAGTTGATCGTTGGACATGTGACAGGTGAATTCGAAGCAAGGGATGGGAAGATGGTAGCATATCTGATGAAGTTTAGGGACTTGCAAAGAGGATTTGTAAGTTTCAAAATAACCAAGGTCCCTCGCAGAGACAATGAGCGGGCTGACACCCTGTCTAAGATGGCATTGGGGAATTCGAAGAGCCTGCCTAGCACAACAAATGTACAAGTCCTGCGACAGCCAAACATTCAGCACATAGCGGGCATAGAGCATGAGAAAAGCATGTTAGACCCATTTATAGACTACCTTACGAAGAATAGATTGCTAGAGGAGGTATTCGAGGTGAGAAGACTAAAATTTCAAGCAGGTTCGTTCATAATAATCGATGGGTAGCTCTACAAACGAGGATTCACCATACCATACTTTAAGTGCTTGCGCTCATCTGAAGCTTATGAGATGTTACTAGAGATACATGTGGGAATTTGCGACAATCATCAAGGGGTGACTACCTACGCCTTCAAAGCTCTACAACAGGGATACTACTAGCCCACGATGAAAAAGGATGCCAAAGAGTTGGTAAGAAAGTGTCATGCATGTCAGCGTTATGGAAATTTGATTCATGTTCCCGCCGAGCAACAGTAAGCCCTTTTCGGGGTAAGTCCGTTCTTCCAGTAGGGGATGGATATTCTAGGGGCTTTGTCTATGGCTAAAGGGCAGAGAAAATTCTTGGTGATAGCTATTGATTATTTCACAAATTGGGTCGAGGGGGAGCCTTTGGCTACTATCACAATGACAAAAGTAGAGAGCTTCATTTGGAAGAATATTATATGTAGATTTGGCACACCGAGAGTCAGGCAGTTTAACAATCACGACTTCAAGGCCTTATGTTCAAGTTATCACATAGATCACAAACTCACTTCCGTTGCTCACCCTTAGTCCAATGGGCAAGCAGAAGTAACGAACCGAGCGATCTTATGGGATTTGAAGACGAGACTAGAGAAGGAGAAGGGGTTTTGGGCAAATGAATTACCTAATGTGTAGTTGGTGTATCACACGACCCCGCGAGAACCAACAGGAGAAACGCCCTTTACGTTATCCTTTGGAATGGAGGTCGTTGTTCCCGTAGAAGTCCTAAATGAGAGTGGCAGGATGAAAGTCAAGCAGCTCGGCGTCTCAACCACCAGTACGGATCTCGACCTACTTGACGGGTGATGGAAAGAACAACTATGAGGATGATAGCCTACAAGTGGATGGCTACTGGATACTTTAATCGAAGGGTGAAACCAAGAGCTTTTCAGCCAGGGGATCTCGTACAAAGGAAAGCAACGGCAGCAGGGCACCCTCCGTCAAAGCTCGGGCCAAAGTGGGAAGGACCATACGAAGTGATTCGTAGTCTTGGAAAGGGAGCTTATAGCCTAAAGGACTTGAAAGGAAAACCACTAGGCAGGCCGTGGAACACTGAGCATCTTAAGAAGTATTATCAGTAGACTAACATGCAGGGATTTTGAAATCACGTGATGCTTTTTTGTAAATATAGTAGCTAGAATGTTCAACTAGTTTTTGTAATGTAATGCCTGCTACAGGCGCACTCTATTGAAATTATTTAATGAGAAGCCTAGAGCGAGGCATATGATGATGGCGCTAAGGAAGGGTCAGCCTAGTTGGGGTGTCCTGGTGCACCTATTGAGTCCCCAAATTCAGGCAAGTTAAATTTGATTACAAGATCTTGATTTGTAATTGGTTAGAACGAATGCTATAAATTTCCTTTAATGCATCGAAATCGTTCAACACATAGCGATGAGTAACAATGCTAAGGAATTGGCTAGCTCAAAATCGCTCTAAGGGCTAGTGGTGAGTTTACGAAACCAGAAAATGGTTAAAGCTCGAAATCACCAGACCATATACTCAACTGTTCAAATATGGCTCGACGCATAGCGATGAGCAACAAAGCAAAAAATTGGCTAGTTCAAAATCGCTCTGCGAGTTGGTGGTGAGTTTTTAAAACCAGAAAATGGTTAAAACTCGAAATCACCAAATCCTACACTCTACTGTTCAAAGATCGCTAGACACATAGCGGTGAGCAACAAAGCTTAAAAGTTGGCTAGCTCAAAATCGCTCTGCGAGTCGGTAGTGAGTTTTTAAAACCAAAAAATGGTAAAAGCTCAGAATTACTAGACAACACATTCAACAGTCCAAGATCTCTTGACATACAGCGACAAGCAATAAAAAAAGGGGTCGATAGCTCGAAATTGCTCCAAAGTCTGGAAAAGAACCTTCAAAATCAAAATTTGGCTAAGGCCCAAAGTCATGCTCTATATTCGACATAACCCAAGGGGCTAAGTGGAAAGCAACAAAACTCATAAAATGTAACAACCATAGTCATGTTCAACGATCATGATAGGGAGCCTTCAAAACTATAAATTAGTTGTGGCCCCGAACTAATAGACCTTGCGCTCTGAAGTTCGATAAAGGAAAGGATACCAAAAAATCAATTAAAAATCGATAAATGAAATACGAAAAGTAAAAGTACAACCCAGGCTTGACGCCATTACACGTGGGTTGACCCCGTGACGTTCAACCTACGCCAGCGAAACCAGGTGCTAACCTGCTGACTGCTAACTATGACGAATGAATATGAGGAGTCGGGCAAAGATGGGCAAATTAACTCTCACACATCGACAAGTGACAAATACGACAAGATAGATATAAAAAAAAGAGAAAGGGTAAACGACAACAATGTTCAATAAGAAGACGTCCATACCCAAAATAAAATGAAATTGTCTGTCCACATCCTGGACCAGGAAAAACCACTAAGTAATCAAATGATAAAAAGTAACTAAAAGTAGAAAGTTCTAAAAGGTCTAAAATAAGAAGCTATGTCAACTCGAATGCGAAGTTCCTTCGCTCTCGCCTCATGATGTGCGTCTGAATGTCTTGGATTGAAGGGCTCCGCTTTCTTTCCCTTTGCGCTAAGTCAAAAACCTATCAAAGCCTGAGGGATCGATAGTAGGGTGCTCAGAAGATATCCAATCATTGGTTAATTTGATGGACGCCGCCATCGCCTTCCTTTCGAATGAATGCAAGGTCTTAGCAAAATCAGATAACGATTTCTATCGCTCTACAGACGTCTCCAGTCCTATATTGCTCCACCTCTCCTCGGGAGCTTGAGCCAAAATAGAGAACATATTATCTATCTCCGTCTCTTGCTCCTGAGCTCGGGCCTCTAAAGCCTGAGAGACTTCCTTAAAGAAGATCCTTTCTTTTTGTAGTGGTGAGATTCCTTTTTCTTTTCTTCTACAAGGGTTTTCAACTCCGATGATTGACGATGGCTCGACTCCACAAGCCTGGCCTGAAGAGCCATATCCTAAAGGAGATAAAAGGACAAATAACTATTATGCATGAACAAAAGAATAAACAAACAAAGAAGGATCACATGAAGTCTACCCTTTGAGTATAGATCGCTAGAACTCTCTTAATGTCATCAGCACTCCGTCCAGCGATCGCCTGGGCACGAGCAAGTGTAACCAAGGATCTGAGTGTCCTCATCTCTGTGTAGCCCCGAGTGGGAGAGAATCTAAAGTCGCGCTGAGGTCTGACTTGACTTGAGCTACCCTCCAAGTTGAACTCCATTCCTGTACACACAAGATAGAATCTATCAAGCTCAAAAAACAATGAATAAAGGGACACACAAATGTAAAGCTGAAAGCGAAACATGCCAGAACCTACCATCAGCAAGGATAAATCTCTCATCGTTCCTTGGCTCGAGCAAGGACTTCAACACCTCACCCAAATCAAAGTCCATGTCGGCACGAAAGCAATTGGGTTCATCAAGCTCAACAAATAATAACAAGCCAAAGGCATTTTTACAAGTGTAAAAGTGCAAGTAAGATAAGAGGACCTACTGGTAGGACGATCGATCCCCACTATCAACATATTCCTCATTGTCAAAACTAACCCTAGTCGGGTGCAAGGGGTGAAATATTAGTTAATTGTTCGATTTGCGCCTTTAAAAGAGGGGTGATCTCGATTTGACTATTGAAGAGGCAAATTAGAGGATATCTCCAATTGGTATTGAAAGAGAATTGACCCTCAGGAGATTGAACAAAGAAGAATCGAGATTTCCACACGCTATTGGAATTCCTAAACTTGAGAAAATGCAAAGGGACTCTAGTGGTAAAAAAGACAAAGGTGTTACACTAAGCTAACTCGTGCATCTCGGAGACGCACCTGAAGAGGTCCATCGAGAGTGGGATGTTCTTGCTGAGGCAAACGTATAAAAAATATAATGCTTTCCTCCACGCGTTGGGGTTCATTTGACTAGGAGTGAGGTGGAATTCATTAAACATTGAGACGAAGAAATGATGGATGTGGAATCGAAAACCACTATCCATAATGTCTTTGCACACAGTGTCCCAAGGGGGTCGGACCAAAGAAGCCTTTCTTTGGGCCTAGGTGCTCTATAAACATAATGGTCAATGCATTCGTATTTGCTAAGTGATTTTTCCATCTTAGATAGGGAATTATAAAGACTATAGCTTTTTGGAATCTCAAGATCTACCAACTTACCCGCCGGATCCCGTCCAATTTCTTTATTTTTGTTCAAAGATTTAGTTGACCCAATGTGTCTTTTTGGGGGAATCAATCGAAAAGAATTTTGCGGGAATATTAGGTTTCGAACAGAATTGACCAACCTCATGAGGGGAATTTTCAGCAAGGCTGGTCGATCTCGGGTCGGCCCCAACCGTCCCATCCAACGATGGTTTAGTCGATTCGCTCACCCCCTCATTTTCACTTTCATCGGATGAAGAGGAAATGAATGTTTTATACATGATAAAAGGGGAAAAGAAAGAAAACAAGACTATGGTGAAGGAATAAGTGGAGAGGAAAATACCTTGAGGGAGAATGATGAGAATGGAATTTTGACAAATGAAAAGTGAGAGTGAATAGGAGACACTCACCTCTTTAAATAGAGGTTGATTTTGAATTTTTTTTGGGGGGGGGGGGGGCCAAAACCTTCCCCCCCCCCCCCCCACCAAAAAAAATGGTATCAGAGCCATAGAAATAAAAGAACAAATTATAGAAAGACTCATAATATGATCATTAAGAGATGAATATATATACGAAAAAATTATTATAGAATTTGAAAAGGAAGAAATTATGTTATGTTGTAAAGAAAATTATGAAATACATGACTCCATTGTGTAAATAAAATAGACTTCACGAAATC
>CAIGRM010082198.1:0-11614 GCA_903798335.1 Fraxinus albicans | reverse complement strand
CGCCGAGACCCCTATGATGACCTCCTCCAGGACCCCTACATTGATACTAATGCTTCCTCTTCCTCCTCCAAGTAATTGGTGAGTTTTTTCCTGTTTCACGACGTGGCCCAAGCGAGTTTGTGCATATGTGTTTTGTGAATTGTATAATTTGGGTGTTTGGATTAGTGTTCTAAAAAGTTTGTGCGCGAAGCTTGGCTTTGCTGGCTATCTACACTTTATGCTTTTTTACACCTAAGCAGCTTGGCCTTGTTGCCTATCCACATGTTACGCTCTTTAGAATACTGATTAGGACTAAGATATGCTATGCCTAAAATGTAACTTGATTTTGTTATCATTTGGCATTCTTGATTATTATGGCATCGGATGAATACATGCATATATATACACATGTACCAAGCATATATTCATGCAAACAAGATAATGAATCTCTCCGCATATCATATGTGTGCTTCCGTGTTGATGTTATATTATTTGTGCTTGTAGACACTAAGTTAATCACTATTTGTAAGTTTGAAATGTTTTTCTTTTCACCATTGAACAAAAGTGGAAATTAATTAGCTTTCAAGATTCTTCTAGCAACACTTTAAGGTTGAGTTGGGTCGTTAAAGACAAACTGTTTAGTACATTTAGCATATTAGAATAAAGATTTTAGATAGATGCACGTTCACACTAGAATGGATAAAATGAGAAATGATGATATAAATTGATAAATAGATTGAAGGTGAACCTAAATTAAGAACAACTTAGATGGTTGGGTGCTTATTACATTGACTTCGATAAAATCTTATTCGCAATAGCGATTTGATCTTAGTAGAATATGTTATAAAAAGGAGAGGTAGATCAAATGAACATGCTTTGATGTGGTTTTACAAGATATCATTTCGTTAGAAATCTAAGTAGAGTGAGCAAGTCAGAGGTAGTCACTGAATATGATTCATGTAGTCTACTTCAAGTTTAGGATTAGGTTGTCATTACTACACACCTCTTGCATTCTGCCGCTGTTGTCGACTAGCCAATGGTTGATTTAAATGTGTTGCCAGAAAAGGGAAAGCAATCACCGGTGACAAGTTCGACACAATTATATTGCTTCAATTTTAAGAAATATGATTATCCACCATCAATCACTTATATGAGTTGGCTTTGATTACTTGGGTAGCTTCCTTTGGATGTAAAATCAAGTATATTGTCCTTTTTGTGAAGGTTAAAGGGGAAATCTCGGTTCTTTTTTGGCTATCTTACGTGAAAGGTGTGATGGTTTCATGATCTTGGAGGAGATGAAAATTATTTAATAAATGAAAAATGTTATTGAAGCATGAAATATTTATTTATTTTGCTCTATTTGCAGAACGGACAGAAGCAGTTCATTAATGGCTTAAGAGCTTTCATGGGGGAGTGAAATTGTGTCATCACGTTTTGTGTCTTTTTTCATATCAATTTCATGCTTGAAAACTTGGCATTTGTTCAGAAGTTGAATAAGTATCCATGTTATTATTTTCGTACTGGATGATCAACTGATTTTAACATTATTAATGCATGTTTAATTTCGTGTGAGGTGTGTTTATGTATAACCTCTTAAGCTTTTAAATGAACCGTTTACTCTGTTGTCAGCATAGTTTGAAAATTGAACATTTCTACTTCAAATATGCTGTAGCTCAACTAAAGGGTGAGTCATACCAATTGCACTAGAAATTTGAGCAATAGCCTAAGAAGGAAAAACGTCGACACAAGGATCGAAACATCTATTGAAATCACATTGACAAGTAAGACTTAAGTTCCACAATTAAAGGAACAAGAAACTTCATTAAGGATCCGCTTGACATAGCTTTTGAAATTTAGAAGTAACTTTTGGGCTCGTTTGATTAATTTTATAAAAGTGTTTCTTATAGTTGGAAGAGCTTTTAAAGAAAGTTAGTTTAATATGGCTTCTTCTAAAAGTATTTTTGAAATATGAAATCCTTTTAAAACTTAGATTTCAAACAAAAATTAAGGTAGCATTTTCTAAAAGCTTATACGGAAGCAAAAGTCATGCCAAACGACCTTAAGTTGATTATCAAAATTTGATAGTGCCCGATACATTATGGACGTTCTCATCTAATTTGAAAGATCGTATATGAAATTGCTAAATATGGTGCAAGTTTGACACGAAGTATTGGCTAAGCCAATAAAATGCTTCCAATCCACATTTTTACAAAAAAGACAAATCAAAACCTCTACCTGCATCTTCCTTGTTATCTGCAGCTGCCTCTACCTGCTTATACGCTTTGGCCATTTCTTCAACAGGAGAACTGATGGTAGATAGCCAAATACAATATAACCTTTTTCTGTCATGTCCTTAACCAATTAGTCGTACTCCTCGGACCAGTATGCAACTGTCGGAATATCCATGGTTTCTTCGAGCTTCGATTTTTGATATTCTGTTGGCGTTTGCTGGTGGAAAATGAAAGGGTTTTACGGTTTACGGGGTAAGGACTAAGGAACAATATACACGTGTCGGATTGTGAGAGGGTCTTAGTTGACTGCGAATCGAAGAGACATATAGTGACACTGAATTATTCGAGGGAACAGTAGAGCTTTCTGAAAGAAGCTTGCATGTTTAGCTGAGCTCCAAAAATTACTTATAATTAAACAAGTAAAACATTTAAAAAATAAATAACTTTTTATATAGCTTAAATTTAGCCAAACATGATTTGAGTCGCAAGTGTTAAGATTGGGAATAT
The DNA here is from genome assembly GCA_903798335.1 of Fraxinus albicans. Classification (NCBI taxonomy): domain Eukaryota; kingdom Viridiplantae; phylum Streptophyta; class Magnoliopsida; order Lamiales; family Oleaceae; genus Fraxinus; species Fraxinus albicans. The sequence goes on along the minus strand of CAIGRM010082198.1, from coordinate 8,897 downwards.
TTATCGCTTAAATATATTCCTAAATTGAGAAATGCTACATGTTCCACCATCTCTATATTCTATCATCCAAGTTGTAAACCTGGGTGTACCGGTAACATTTCACTCATACATTTGTTCTATTCTTTTAATGTTACTGCAGTTTTGGCATTTGTGAAAGTTTTAATCAATTTCTCCCTTTTAAATAATCTTTTCGAATTTTATGCAGTTTCTAAAAGCTATTTTTTAGACAATAATAAAAGCAATGCAAATTGCAAATCGAATGGAAATAAAATTTGTTTAAGAATAGTACTAATTGGTTTTGCAAACACAACCCAAAGAATACATTTGGAATAAATTTGCATAAACGTGTGGGAGAACCCAAATAAACCAAAGTTAGACTACCAAATGATGATAAGGATCATTTTCATCTTTCTTCTGGACTATAAGATGGAATTCAGGTAAGCCGAGAAGAATTCACAACACCCACATCAGAATAATCACAAGATATCCAAATAGTGCCATAATAAACTCCTGCATATATAATCTCAGTCCATAATGCCAATTGGCCATATATCAGTCAAGTATACATGTGTCGTTCGATTATGTGGTTATCTACATACATTTGAAAGGCTATCCAACGACTATAGTATCAGTTTAAGTACTGTTAGGGGAAACCATTCGAGGATGAAATGTCATAAAGGCTACAGATTGGTTTAGGTGCCAATAGATTGCTAAAATATGATAATTGAAAACCAAGCAATGGTGAATTTTCAGACAGCTTGAGATTTCTGGCGCTTTGTGTACTGGAGGATGGGCTCTTTGACCTGAAAATACGAAACATTAGATCCACAATATCTATGCTTTTCGTATACAAGGTCACGCTACAGTTTAACTGGGACGGAGATTTTGGAGCATACCATGCTTGCTTTTCTAGCAAGTTTGTCTTGAGCGGACCTGCTGCACATAACTGTGTCCATCTCCTCACAGGCATTAGCGTGTCCATTAGCTCTGCCATCTTCAATTCCAGGTATAAAGCTTTCTCTCGAAGCTACTGGCTGCTGAACATCATAATAAAACTTTATAATACAGAATTTATGGAGAAAATTTGATTATGATCTGATCAAAGTCAGTGGACTTACCTCGGCTCTGCTTGTAGGAGTGTTTCCGAGCTCGTTTTTCCTAGAGACATTCTGCTCACTTCTCATAGATTCATTCTGGAGTCCATCAGATCTGCCTTGTGTGCGGGTGAGATCTGATCCAATTGAGTGAAGGACACCGCAGGTGGATAAGTCCTTATGGTTGCTCCCTGAATAGTAACAAAGAGCTTGAGTTTCAAATATAACAATGGAATTACAAGATTGACTGTGGTTTGATGCTCGAAAAAGGAGATAATCAGATTCTGCACCAGTAGTGTTAAGTGGTGGATTGTTGAGCTTGTTAACAGATTCATTTGCGTCCAGACCCTGATTAGTTTCAACACGAGAATCTATTAACTGATATCTTGATTGTGTAAGTAGTCAATGGAATCAAATTTGAATCATAATGATTGTACCATGTCTTCTGTGTCCATGAGGGCCTTCTTTACTTCGATCAGCTTTTTCTTAGTAAGATCGGAATGGATCACACGCTTGCCTGTAACAAACACAAATTGTAAATTGCAATTTCTTCTTCAATTATTAAATCCTCATCACTTATATTTACATTACCTAGTCTGCGGTTGCCCTTGGCCTCAACAAAGCCATCTCTGGTCATTTTATCGATTAGCTTGCGCACAACAGTCAGGTTTGCTTCACCCTCAAGCTTGCTCTGAAGTTTTGCCACCGATATGTAGTTCATTGGAAGAGCATGATATAAAGCCTGAGTTCAAGAGCACATGTATAAATATGCTACATGAAGAAATTCTGAAGAATCTGAAATTCTTTAATTATAAGATCCCACCGAACAGGTATTCGGTATCAAGAACTCAACCATTGACAAGGGAATAGCGGGACACACATACAGTCTGAAAAGATACAAGCAAACAGCATACTGAATTCGAGTGAAATTCTAAATTGAGGAAAATATTTACCTTCATGTACATGTGATCTATACCCTTAACCCCAGCTTTGCCATCATTGGCCATTGTCTGGCCTTCCAATTCTTCTTTCACAGCATCAAACTCATAGTCGAATTTCTGAGATTTAAAATTTGTCTAGTAAGAAAAGATCATAACAAAAATAATAACAAAAAGCAGGAAAAATCTCAGCAAACCTTTTGCTTGTTAATGTCATAACTTTCTGCACCAGCTTTAGTAATAACACCTTCTTTAAACAGCTTGTCCATAATTTCTGTACCAGTAGAAACAATTCCAAATTGTTCACAATTGCTCAAAAGTACAGTATTAGGATCTTGTTTGATCTGTTTTAACCCGACAATGTCCAATTACCTTCAATCATAACCTGCATCCATTGAACTACAACATTAATCATAACATAAATGCAGAAAAGATTCAATTGAACTTTATATGATTTATATTAGCAAGGGACAATTGCATAACAAGTCTTTACCACTGAGATGTCAGGGAAATTAGAGAGCACATCAGTGAGCTTGACAGTATCAAGGTGATATGATCTGATCCAGTCCTTTACACGCCCCAACTGTTGTACATCTTCTTCAGGGTCCTGAGTATCATCTGCAATTAAAAAGCAATGTACATCAGATTTTTCTCTAAGCTCATCAGTAGAAAACTCCTTTGAATGGTTTGGTGAGCTAGACTGATACCTTCATCAACTGTGGTGTTATCTTCATGAATCTGTTTCTTGTCTATGAAAAGAAAAATGATAGGATCATTGTAACTTGAGAAAGGCAGTGGAAACAAATTTATAAAAGGAGATAAGACAAAAGGAGACAAGGCAACTTGAATTACCAACTTTAGCCACTATGTATTGATCATTATCTGAATTGCTCATCTGAAATATGAAGTTAATTTTCAAAAGATTTTATTATGTTCAAGTATGTGTGATCCTATAAAAAATTCAAGAATTTGAGTATTTAAAAGTATGAAAAGTGAATAAGACCATACTTAGAAGTACACATTACCTCACTATCAGATTCACTATTTTCATCTCTTTTGGGAGAATCAGCCCCCAAACTTACATCATCTTGATAGTCATCATTCTCATCCTCACAAGGATCGAGCACACTCTTAACCTGCACAGAATATAAATAAAAAAGTTGAACACAATTGACTAAAGACATAAGAATCTGGAAGTTCCTGTTAATTCATCCCTTACCTTAAGAGCCAATACAAAGTGCTTGCTGTTGACATTGCCAACCTCCATTTTCAAGGGACTTCTAGTCCATGGATTATGAGCTTCCTCTTCTATACAGCCTCTGAAGAAGGGAGGCTCATAATCCAAGGGCTGCAACATTGGGAAGCACGTTGGCATAATGTTATTCACTGATTTTTGAGGAGAAGATTACATAATGCAGAATTTGACTAACTGAAAGTGTTACAACCCCAACTCCAAAAAGTTAATTTGTACAATTATAAAGGATACTCAATGCTCCGCATTTATTCACATTCTAAAGTCTCAAAACCGAAAACTAAAAGCTATGCACATATCATGACACTAGTACTTACAAAAATCACAACAATCCTTGACAGGAGAGAACAAATGTTGACTAAACAAAGCCAAGCATTTTCTATTACAGCAGATTAAAATTTATACAGATTCTATTGGGATGGATTTTAAAGGATTTGGTTGGTACTTTCAAATGACACAAAACTGAAGAAGTTAAAACTAAAAGAGGTAATTCTCTTATATTTAATTATTTGAACTGCTTCATATCATGAGAATCAGATTATTTATTTATTTATTTTAAACACATGAAAATCAGATTTTTAAGTATTGCATTTCTTTCCAATTGAGATGTCTTTGCAATTAACACTTCAAGCGTAAATGAAAATGAAGTGGACTGACTTAAGTAAAGGCCATACCGTGACATCATCATAGTATAGTAGCTTCATCAGTATAGTACGCTGGACATATTAGAACACATCGAGTTAGCATCGTCAACTAACCATAAGTACCAAAAGCAAGATTCTCTATTTCAGGAAGTGTTACCTCCTCTGGCATCTTATCCAAAGTTCTCATGAGCTGAATCAATGTGCGGACCATTTTACAAGCAGAACTCCTGAAAGCAACACTTGGACCAAAACTCAGTATTGGAAATCCAACTAACATTAGATTGCAGAAAAAATTAGATGAAATTATATGAATTTATCTACCTCATTTGACTGGGAGTTATTTCTGTGTTGGAGTTACAGTTGAATGACACTTCCTTTTTTGTACCCTTGCGATTGATGTTCATCGATACCTCTTGACTATCAGAATTCGAGTAACTGAAGGAAACTGCAATTGAAGTACAATATAGTAACTTCTTACCTTTTACTTTGTAGAATGGACACCCAAAGGTCAATGCTACAACATTACATGCAAAGTGGCTATAATATTCAACTGAAATTTCGTACAACTATCCAGCAACTTTTCTATGTTGATGGCACAACAAATTGTCTAGCTATCAATTATCATGTAGTCAGATATGTTTTGTTTTTGGGGAATTAATGATTTTCAAACACTTTATTCCACGTAATTTCAAAATATTGGTTAGCATACTGCCAAACTCTATTATGATATTTACACTTACATGCATACTCCTCTATCATTGGTCCATCCACTGTTTCACAAATACAGAACAGGAGTGTTCTCAAATACTTCTTCTGTAGAGCATCGTATACACCTAAGAACAGAGAAAAACAGGCAACAGTCAGAGGGAGAGGAAAGAAAATTCTAACATAGAATTTCATCTTGTTATTAAATTGATAGCAAGCCTTTCTCCATCCAGTCAATTAATCTGCGCGACTCAGCATCCATAGGCATAAGCTTCTTAATCTTCATCTCTGTTTATGATAAGATCAATAGATCCAATTCAACAGCTGATATAAATCCAAAAAAAAAAAAATATTGACAGTGGAAACTGACCCAGGGCTGGAACAGATTTATCATTAAAATACTTCTCAGGGAATAAGCCTCTGATGTAACTAATGTTAAATATAGCAATCCGTAGCAGATTCCTCGTCTGCATAAATTTATTCAATTCGAGAGCATTAGTTTGATAAGGTGGAAGAAATATTCAAAAAAATAACTTAGAAATTTGTACTAATGATAGCATAGTTCCTGTAAAGGAATCAGGTAAAAGATTGAAGTGACAATCATTTTGAAGTTGCAAAAGTTTGAAACAGACGAGTTTAAACTCATGAAAATCTACTGAATAACACTAAGCTTCAGCTCTTATTTCATCAGTTGTTCTTGAGAATCTGGTTCTGTCACAAGTCTACTAGGCAAATCATGCACGTATCCGCAGGAATTTAGGTTGATGTTTGTTACACCGAAATTTTATCATCTAGCATCAATATAAAACCACCATAAGACATTCACATGTAGATGAAAATGCTCGATTTTCCACATGAAACAGATTTTTAGATCATATTCAACTCTGTAATAAGTTGGAATTGAGAAAACTGAGAAAGCAAAAAAAAAACTCAAATAACCAGATTTCAGATTATGTACAAGGTAGAATAGATAGATTTGATAAATCTAGAATCAAACGGAAGTTGAGAAATAGTAAATCTCATACATGAAAATCAGTTGATGCAGTCAAATTCTAACATCACCACAACACATTGAACACAATGAATAGATTAATATCAAAATATAATGATGCCGAGTGAAAATTCAACCGTTACTGAGTGCGACTATACTAATCAATAAGCTACAAACCGAAAATGAATAATCGTGTATATTTTGTAATATTAACCATGGGTAATAAAAAAATATTGTGTTTAGTTGAAATCAATTAGCTGAAAACCAGAATTTCAATCGATACCGATTCATTGAAATCGCATCAGTAATTTTATTTGGAAACACAAAGAGCGAAGTGAACAAAACAAATTAACGATCACATCAAAGCTACAGTAACAATGATTTATACGAAGATATTTCTACTGATTTACCAGTAAAAGCGAGTCCTGCTCTGTTATCTCGGATTCCTTTACCTTTTGTGCTAGCATCTGTAGGAATTAGATAATAAATTCAGCGAAAATCGTTAAAAGCTGCTAGAAAATGGTACCGTAAATTTTCAAATCTTCTCAGCTCACCTTTCTGAATTTGAGAGAACTGAGACTCCGAAGAGGAGAGGTGAATGAATAATTTGGAGATGAGATTGTTATGAATTTGGCGGGAGGTGTGAAGCTTTTCGGGTTGCTATATATAGGCGGATTTAACCATGGTTCAAAGTTACTAGGGCCTAGAGGAGACGGTTAGTACCTGTCACTTTCACTGAAATCTCAAATTGGTCATTTCCACGTGTTTGAGCCCCCTTTTTTTTTTTTTAAATTTATTTTTAACAATATATTTTTCAATAAAATAATATTATAAGAAAATATTTTTTTCTTTAATTTTTAATAACACATTCTCCAAAAATTACTATTCAAAAATGTATTTTTTTGTCTCAAAATGAGCCTTAATTAGCTCCGTGTAGATTAAATCAAATAAAAATATCAATTAAGTGCAACAATTAATTTTAATCACATATTTCATGGGATCAACAATTTTTTAATCGCTCATTTCATTAACTTTTAAAATCTAATAAAAATATAATTTTAGTTTACACCAAACATGAACTTAGTCTGTTAACTCTGCTGATAAACTTAGCATCTTAATCCTCCGTTATAAATATGATATTTTATCATGTCGTGGCTACAACATCTTGAAATTGGTGATGAGTAGAGCTTTGAGTATATTTTTTCACATGAAATATTTTCGACCTTTAAACAAGATTTATTTTCAAATTTTACGGACATGACATGATTATTTGATATTTATTCGAAAACATAAGACGCATTAGATTCATATCAATTTTAACATTCGCATAAGATTCTAGCATCGAGTTTAGTAACAAATGCTGAAAGAGTGATTAAATTGAAAGTAAATTGAAGTTGGGTAATTTAGTTGAGACAAATTAAAGTAATATGACCTAATTAAGATTTCACTAAATGTATAGGGACTAACCATCTCATATACTCGTTGAATTGTGTATTTTCATTGAAACTAGAATGAAAATCAGAAAAATATTATAGGTACAAATTGAGGATCATCACGTGATGTGATAATGTCAATTAAAAGGGTGAATATGAGACTAATTTATTGACCTTATCATTGGCCCTTGTTTGGACTCCATTTTAATGAGGTTTTAAAAAAAAAAAAATGTAGTCTGAGAAAATAATTTTTGGAGAATACAGTCTGAAAAGTGGAAATGAGCGTAATATGTAACATTTAATTTTGCATTTTTAGTTTTTATATTTCTTAAAAATTAAAACAAATTAGCGTTGGCAAAATTAATATGTATTTTCACGAGCTATATTTAATTCCTATTGTTGATCTGCCAACTTAGCCTCTGTTTGACAATCATTATTTGAGAAAAATAGAATTTTGAATAATAATTTTTAAAAAATGTATGGTTAAAAGGTATGGAAAATTTTTGGATTTATATGTAGTATATTTCATTGTGTGAATGCGTGCTTAAAAATTAGTATGTAGAAAAAGGAATTTAAAAATAATGGTTATAAAATAGGGATTTACTGATTTTTCTCCCCCACCCTATGGCAGGAGGACAGGTGTTCCCTTGGCGCGGTACAGGCCCAAGCATATAAGAGTATGCTTGGTAGTGATTAAAATTCAATTAAAATTAAAAATATAGTCGTTATTGGGTCTCACTCATCTAATAAAAGTCAACAATAACGACTAGTTTTTCAATTTTAATCCGATTTTAATCTCTACCGAACACGCCCTATACCTAGTTAACAAAAGAGAAATGAAAAATGGGCGTTGAGTATGCTTGGTAGTGATTAAAATTCAATTAAAATTAAAAATATAGTCGTTATTGGGTCTCACTCATCTAATAAAAGTCAATAATAACGGCTAATTTTTCAATTTTAATCTGATTTTAATCTCTACCGAACACGCTCTAAGTAGCACTTCACTTGTTTTGATGGAAATGAACAGGACAACGGTGTATTTTTTTCCCTCAAACAGAGTTCTAGTTAATTGGAGATGGTTGGAGCAATTGAAGATAAATCAACTTGCATTTGATCAATAGTGAAACATTAATAGAGAGTAAGAGGATATTTCGGGAGGCAGATCTAATATTTGGAGAGTTTGAGGCTCAATTGCAAACTTTTAAAATTTGCAACAGACCAATTTAAGATGATTGAGGAAATTGAAGTACATTAGACTATGAAGATTTAAAGATGAAGGACTAAAGATACAATTAGGAATAAACTCGATCCGAACAAAGAGGAAGATAAAATGACCGAAGTACAACAGCGGGAAAAACTCAAGCCCTTGCTATGGCAAGGCAATAAATTACAGGAAGTAAAAAATTTAGCCAATGGCAACTAAGTACACAGTTTGATTGCATAGGGTATTATTGTAGATCCGATTTTGTATCCTTGTTCGACTCAACCTCTACTTGAAAAGATGAGTTTTGATCTAATTCTTAGGTTTACAAATACAAACCTTTACCCATCATTCAACAGAAGGCTCTCGAGATACAATATATATAATTTTTACAAAGAGGAGAACCAAAGAAGAAGCCTAAGAATATAAAATTCACATTCTTCAATTCCTCGTGATGTTGCAAAAATCTAACTAATGTTATTGTAATTATGTGGTGCTTACCTAGTTGTATAGACAGGGGCGGACCCAGATAAATTGTTGAGTGGGGGCGGAGCTAGCTCGTCGAAGTAGGGAGGGTCCAAAGTTGAAGGGGTGGCAGCGCCCCCGAAAAATTTTTTTTCGGAGTTGTTGAATAGTTTA